>CAJUYI010008819.1:0-10595 GCA_910591695.1 Galerucella pusilla | reverse complement strand
AGTATAATTATGCAAATTTTGACCTTATTAGATAGTTTTTCACTTCGGAAGTTATAACTATTGTTACAACAGGTAAATAAATATTTACGAAATAGTCCATCAAATAAAATCTACATCTTTTCCAGCTTTTTGTTGCATTTTTAATTTTTTGAAAATATAAAATAATGAAGATATTTTGATATAACCCTGTACATTCTTCAAAGTAGTGTCACAAAACAAATATCAAACCAGAAAAATATATCGTCATCTTTATGTGACCTGCAACCGATGCCATCCTCATCGACGTCATCTACTTACTAGTTAACACCAAATAACTCCACTGGACCGGCAATTTTAAGTAATATATACAGAATGCAACAAATTGTGTTTTCAATATTAATATTTATAATAATTAATAGTATTTGGTTAAAGTTTTGTATATGTATGTTGAAATAAAATAACTTTTGAAAAATGGATTGGTATACTTTTTTGTATATACTACTACTAATAATGTTCCTAACTCATGCGGGAAGTGTCTTTCCCGCCCTTGACCTCTTTGCCCGAACTCCGAACTATTGCAATGAATTTATTTTTTCAATTACAAAAGCACCATGGTGTGTTGAAACTGCTACTACTATGTATCTAAACAGGCAATTTGTAAGTTTTTATCTAGAAAAGTATTGCGAATGAACGTTGCTTAGGAAAATTTGAGTGTGGATCATTTTGCTACAATTCCCAGATCTGGATTACTTATATTATTATACACAAGTCTACCATGTACTAATTTTTGAGGTACTATTGAAGAAGTGGAAACATAACAATATACAAATAAGATGTTCGATTATAGAAACAATGTTTACAGTATTTTTATTCTGTGAACTGTGAAAGAAGTGTCGTTAAAAAGGTCTTGATACATGGAGTCAGGATTTATTTGCGAACATGATCCAGAGAGCTACCCTCCAGAATTGTCTCAAAAGGGGATAAGTATAATTTGTTAAAAAATAATGAAGTTACATCATTGAAATTATTTGCATACATTGTGGTCCTTGACCTTGAGTAATTGTACATAGAAGTACAGTACAATCTTCACTTTATATTATTGCGATTTGAATCAACTAGCCTCAATAAAATGTTGATATTAGGAGACATAAAAATTTCAATTTTCGTTTTTCACAATAACTTTAACGCTTTAACCTATTTAGATGTATTTTGTAGAGGACACCTTTCTAACCAACTTTGTTGTCGCAGGTATTGTCTTCTATATATTTCAACACATTCCAGAGCCTTCCTGATTTAATAGCTACCGGTTCCCAAAAACAAAACCAAACGACCTTCTAGAAGTATCTAGATTAAGTATTCACTAAAATTTATGATTTCGTGACAGTTCTGGAATGGTGATTTTTTAACAATAAGACATATCACAGGTATGCTGCGTTTGATTGAGCAGTAAATGCTTCTTCAGCGAGACCAAGTTTGTTAAAATACGTTTACTAGTTCAGAAGTTACATATTATGTTAATCAAAAAAACATTAAATCACCCCACTCTTTCCTTTAAAAACAAGAAATACTCAAATAAAGCCTAGTTTTAAGAATTATGAATATTTTTTGGTAAATTGTCTAGGTGTATTACAGTGAAACGTCACTTTAAAAGTTTGAGATGGCTGTTACACCATCTGTCGGCCATCTTGCAAAACCTGAAAATAATTTCACGGTTTTTATGTTGACTACTTAAGTTATAAACTTTTTTACTGCAATTGTCTAAGACGAAGAGTTTCCGAGATACAATACTTTGCATTCTTATCTGGCCACACGGTACAATTTCCGCAGTAGAAATTCCGCGGTTGGTATTTTTAGCTTTGATAATTATTATTCCCAATGAAAATCTCACGATTCACTTTATTCTTCCAGGCACGTTGTTGAAATGGAAAAAAGGAACTCAAAGGGAGTAATTTAACAAGACAAAACAACAAAGCTGTATCTCAGAGATAAACACTAATTGCTAAAAAGACTGCAATGAAAATATTTCCGGCGAAACAAAAATATTTTTGCCGTTCCACTCGTTGGTACGCTTCTACCGTATTTAGTATTCATATTACCTGAACAAACTAGCACCGTGGGTAGACTCCGTTACACAATGAATGGGTCATTCTAAACGATTTAACAGACATGCAGGAGTAATAATATTGAAATCTTTTCAACTGTTTTTGACGTTAATGATCTCAATAACAATGCATCGATATACTCATTTGAATGTTGTGTGATCAACCGCCATCAAAAGTCTGTTAATGACTAATGAGCCAATACAAAATAGCAATATATACTATATTTGTTGGCACTTGAGCAGAAACAAACAAATTAATCGCTGTACCTTTCTTCTCTCGACGCTTTCAAATTTTGGACATTTAGGTCACTTCCTTGTCCATAAAGCTGGAAGCCTAAATTTTCAGTTACCCTAATACCGGGCGACCAAGTATATATGGGCCCATTATAAATGCCACTATTGGAAGTGTGAAAAATATGATGAATATAATTTTAAATAATAGAAAATGTGTATTTTCCCACTAAAAATAGTCGAAAATGCAGTAATTTGTACTTAAAATACTGAAATATAGATTTTGAAGCGAAAAATCTAGTAAATATCGATTGCATTTACAAAAATGGTAAGGCAAATGGTGAAAAATGAAGTAAAATAAGGAAAATATTATTTAATTGGAATCATTGAAATTATGGACTGAAAATGGCGAAACATATACTCATTAAAAAGCCAAATTTTGCAATCACGTATGACTCAATTAGCAGAAGAATCAAGAGAATAGCAATGAGAGATTGGGACTGCCTGTGGAATTTCATGTAGTGGTGAAAACACTTACTGAACCCTCGAACAAAGTTTCAGTGAACGGCAATGTATCCAGTCCTTTTGATAAAAATAGGGGTTCAAGACAAGGGTATCCATTTTTGACAATTATCTTATAGACGATGGAAAGTATAATAAGATATGGCTTAACTGAAAGAGATAATATATTATAAAAATAATATAATATATTATAAAAAAACACCCAGCCTTTGTAGACGACATCACAGTAATGACAAAATTACGAGAAGAACTGAACTGAGATAGTATGGCCTTTATATAAATGAAGAAAAAACTGAATATTTGGAAATGGTGAAAGCACGAAAATAGATATAATAAACTATTCTCTTTAAAAAATAATTTTTAATATCTGGAAGTAACATTGACAAATACAAATAATGGAAATATAAAAATAGACAATAGGATAATGAATGCTAGTAGGGCTTTGGAAGCACTAGAAAATATAATGGAATCAAGATTATCATAGCAAGAAACACAAAGTTCAGATGATATAAAACAATCATATAATCTAGCGTATCTTTCGAAAAATTCGTATATTTGATATACATAGAAGTTCTGGTGTATTCACTCAAATAAGAGGTGGAGAATGAAACTTATGAAAAAACGACCATAACTTTGGTTCTACTTGACCGATCTTGGCAAACACTGTCTTGTTAAAAGAGAGAAAGGAAGATATCAAATTGGCAACAAAATATGGAAAAAATCAAGTACAGATAGCGTCAATTAAATTCAGGTTTTCGAAAAAAAGTTTATTCAGTTGTTATATAAATGGGAAAAAATATAAGTATCGATATTTTTGTTGCATATTATGGAAAATTGAAAAGTATTTTCAACTTGTGGAAAATCATATTTCAATACAGCGGAAAAGTTTTCGCTATAAAATAAAAGTAGGGTTTCACCATGGTGTGTCCGATTTGGTATATTAGGAATCGTTAGTTTTTCCAGTGTTAATTGTGTTAGGGTTGTTTTGTTTAACAGTCTGTTTTAATCAACAAGAGCCGAAAGTTTAAATGCATATTCAATATTGGAAGAAACACTTCACCACTACCAAATTTATTCAGTTATAAACAAGAATGTGATTTGTCAAATATTATATTAAATGCTTTACCTACCACTTTAACTCTACTTCATTTACTTCAATCCACCCGAGTTATATATTATATACAATTATTCAATCAACAACATTGTTAAGTTTCACACTACAAAAGAACAAATTCTTAAAATCAATGAGTCTTGATAAAGACAGATTGTTCTGTAGTTTATGAGGCAAATAATGTATGAAAATATAAATGCAAATATTTTAAATGACAGTTGACATCAAAAAGAGTGCTGCCGATGCAAAAACAAAAATTATCCGAATTTATAATTCACATTATCATAATTTGTCAAAATTACCAAAGAGACACCATATATTGAATAAATAAAAGTCTTGTCTTCGACCCTAATAACCGCTTTATACATCCATTCTGATCGAATTATTATCGGATATTTATCCCCACATTGACAACACTGACACGGGCACTAAAATTGATGTACATTGTCAAAGTCATTTGGTCATATTATTTCGATCATATTTGCAATTACTAATGTACAATTATCAACATTAGCTCCCAATTGGCTGGTTGCGAAGTCCTTTCTTTCAGTTCACATATTTTTAGGGGCTCTTGTTTAGTCCTATTGACTGTAGTTCGCGTTTGGTATTGAGAATTTTCAGACACGCTGTATATGCCACGGTTCAAAGACATTTATTATCATTTCCTACGATATTTCCGTAATTTATATCAAAAATCCTCGAAAACTTCTAGTTTCTTCTTTTAAATAAATGAAAATACCAATCAAATTGTATTATCAATTTGTCAAAAAATCCATATTTCTGATGTATCCATAGACAGATATTAATTTTGGAATGGATATATCTGATGATAACAGTATTCTTCTGAAGAATGCAAAGCAACATGATTATTCACTCTAGCTTTCATAGTAAAATATCTAAAAACCAATTCCATACACATTCAGATTTTTTTCTCAACCATTTCGACGAAATCACCAATTATTGCCATCACACACGGAAATAAACTATTCTGATATACAAACAGGCCTCATTAGCATTTGATTTTTTCTCCAAATGGCCTCTGTGACCTTTATCAACTTTTATGACACAACAATCTTTTTCGGGCGTAGGGTAAAATTTTTAAAACCAGAAGAACTATTTGTAGAAATTACCATTTACACTACCATTACTGATAAATTTAATGGCAAAAATTTCATCTACCATGGGCGTACGATCAAATTTTTGAAGGGGGTTCGTTTATATGTGTTCTCACTTTCATTGGTGGCTACCTACGCTACTGCAATTATTACCTATACACATTTCATCAATAAAATAGTCCTCAGTCCTCTATGAAGATATAACCCACCAAGACTAATCAAACGAAAACACCAACACACCAAAACGAACACTTTAAACTATCTTACGCGCGTTTCGATTTCCAAGCTATATTCTTCAGAGACTGAAAGTAGGTAATCCGACACTATGGTGGTTCGTTATCCATATACTAATGATTAAGTAATGATTCAATGAGTTGAGATAATGTAAAATTGTTCAAAAATGTATACAACAATAGAATTCACATTTACATGTCTAAAGGTAAGTTGGTTATTGAAAGACGAGTAAGATGGTCTAAGCTGTTAGTGTTGTTGTAGTGTTCAGTGTCATGTATCGGTTCCAGAACTCCCAGCTTAGTAGCAATAGAATGTTGGATGCATTTGAAAGTATAGAAATAGTTGAATGTAATAAAAGCATAAATGAAGACGAAGCACCTATACCTTATAGTTCGTTGTATAGTTTATTAGGAGAAAATAAATGCTCCCGAAATTTCGAAAATTGAAACAACCTAATTTTAAACACTAGTAATTAAAGTGACGTTTTCCGAATGTCAAACCCGTGCTTTAAATGCGGTGTTGATGACGGAAGTAGAAAAATTTCAGTATATTAATATTTTATAAGCAAATACCACCGAATAAAGCAGTTTAAAACTTTCAAAATAAGGTATTTAATACTTGTAGTACCTTTCGCCCTCCACTTGAATGAACCGAAAATATACAACTAAAATTCTTACTCCTTCAATGTACTTTCAATATTAGTGATGCTTTCTATCGGCAACTAACCTAGTTAGTGAAATTAGTTTAAATAGTATCCCTGCACACTGCAGATCGGAGCGCAAAGGCAGCTAAGTGGTATTCAAAGGCAGGCCTGCTTGAGTATCACAGGGGACATGAAGACGACTCCGACAGCGGCTCTGGAGGTGATACTAAACCTACCACCACTGCATATACTTATTCAAGGAAATGCAAGATCTGTTAGCCACAGATTATCACAGGGATCTTCTCCGGTAAGCCAAGAACACGGTAAGGTCTACAAAGAACTATATGATGGAATAAAGGCAGATCCAATACTGGGAATGCCAAAGGATCAGATTGCCCCACAATATAGTTTTAAAAACGAATATACAATCGTAATTCCAGAGAGAAAGGACTGGGAAGCAGGGCCTCCCATAATGGCGAATCTCAACTGGTACACTGATGGCTCTAAAACAGACTCTGGAGTAGGAGCCGGAATATACGGGGTACAGGAGAAGATAGCGATCTCTCTAAGCCTAGGGAAACATGCCACTGTCTTTCAGGCAGAGGTAATAGCGGTGCAATGCTGTGCAGAAGAGTTGATAAGACGGGAGGTGAATAACCAAAGAATCGTCATCTACTCTGACAGCCAAGCAGCACTAAAGGCGATACGCTCATATAAGATAACATCGAATCTGGTGTGGGAATGTCGCAAGGCCCTCAACAGACTAGGTAGTCATAATAAAGTAACCCTAGCCTGGGTACCAGGCCACCAAGGAATAAAAGGCAATGAAAAGGCCGATGAATTAGCCAAGCAGGGAGCAGCGGAGGTCATGATAGGGCCAGAACCTTCCTGTGGAATTGCCAAATGCCTAGGTAAAGGAAGCATCCACAAATGGATAAACAACCAGGCGTTGAACTGGTGGTATGGAACCCCAGGACAAAGACACGCTAAACTATTCCTTAAAAGCCCTTCGGCCAAACTGTCACACGACCTACTACGCCAAAGTCGAGAAACGACGAGGATAATAGTGGGAATGCTCACAGGGCACTGTAGGCTAAGGAAACATATGCACACAATTGGACTAGCAGAAGACAGCCTATGCAGGTTCTGCCAGGAAGAAGAAGAAACCGCGGAGCACGTACTTTGTGAGTGTGAAGGCCTAGCAAGGTTGCGGTTTCACTTATTCGGGGAAGAAAAACCGAAGGCAGAGAGCTACGCAAAGGAGGCGGTAACCAGGCTATTAAGTCTAATAAAAAGAATAAAGCTGGATATCGAGCTCTAATATAGGGAGGACCACAATAGATCTGCAAAGGTCGCAGTGGGATAGGACAAAGAGCCACTCCAATTTTAATCTAATCTAATATAATCCCTGCTTATTAATCTAGTACTAATGAAACAATTTGTTAATGCACTTGATGCTAACGTACTATACTCTGCCTACATAGGGAGAAAGCTTGAAGCTGGAATCTTTGATAGATCACAGATAAGACTACTTACAAAATATCCGGTTTTTATAGAGTCAATGAATTGAATAAAAAAAGCTTGGCTTTCATTTGTTGGTATGATGGAAGATTTTCTGGGAAATCAAAAAAGTAAAAACTATGTTGAGCTGGTGAACCATATGCTGAATAACTATACAATACAAACAATATCTACGCAGCCATGAAGGACGGACTGATTTACTAAAAATTTAGGTCACACAAGTGGAGAACAAGGTGAAATATTTTACCAAGATATCAAAACGATGGAGGACTGCTACCAAAGAAAATATGATGCCCATATGATGTTAGATTACAGCTGGAATTTGAAACGAGACTGTTTGACAGTTCACTCAAGAAAATACCACAAATTAAGCTTCCGCAGCGTTGAGTAAACTAATGTGTTATTTTGATATTCAGTTAGTTTTGTTTCCTCAAAAAATTGTCTATAATTATGTTAAGCTGCAGTACTGTAAAGTTTTATTGTGGTTTGAATTAGTTAAATAGCTTTGTAATTATATAGCTTGAATAATTTTGTGCTTTTATCTCAAAATAATATTTAGCATATTTATGCTTGATTGTGTGAGCACTGACATATCAATTAAATTATCTTGGAAAATAGAGCTGAGGGAGGGGAGAACTGAAACCATATTTGGGTTCAACACCTCAAATATACTTGAAATCGACTCTTAAAACTTTGGCACCAAAACTTACGTCCTTAACTTTTTTTAATCACGAAAATGAAGAACACTTTTTAAATGGATCGCTTTAAATTCAGATATTAAATCCAATTAAAAAGTATGTATTTGACAGCTTGACATTGATCAATCTTAATAGAAATTATGCATTCGACAAGTTATCCGGAAAGTTATTGTCCATTTCTGTTTGTGAAGTAATTCACATGCTTGTTGATATAAGCCACTTTCTTGTACAGTGCGATATCTGTTACTTCCATATGAATCCGTTACTTCCTTATGAGGTCATAGGACAATTATTTTCCGCGCCGATGAAGTTAAATATACACTGCTATTCAAAAGTTCCCTTCCCCCCTCGTATCTTTTGAACGGCTACACTTACATTAGTAAAATTGGGAGGGTGGAAATAAAGTGTTGTAAGTAAACTTCTCTACGAATGGTGACAGGTGACGTAATAGTCATAGATGACGACACAGTGCCACTTTGGCCAATAATTTCAAATGGGACAAGTGATATTATTATGGCAAGTGATATCTCGTTTGAAAGGCATTGACATTGGCTACATAGCCATATTAATTTCGTTTGGGTTTAAACTGATTTTGACGGATAAATTAAATAAATACCAAAATTATTGAATTTTTTTTTTAAATTCAATTAATCAAATATCAACATTGGATTCTTATAGCAAGTGTTCGAAATGTGCTCCGTCTACTTCCTGACAGTAATGCATCCTATTAGTAAACTCTTGTCGTACTCGTTCGAATGTGTCAGCTGAAATTGCATTGCATTCTTCAATAATTATTTCTTTCAAAACGCCAATGCTATCTGGTGCCGTAGTATAAACCTTAGATTCCAAGTACCCCCATAGAAAAAAATCTAATGGTGTCAGATCTGGTGACCGAGATGGCCATTCTATAGGACCTCGCCGGCCGATCCATCTTCCTCAATATTCTTCATCCAGGTAAAGTCTTACTGCACCATTATGATGGGCAGGAGCACCATCTTGTTGAAATGTCATTTCCAGATGGCCGAATTCATCTGGATTATCTTCTAGAATTTCAAGAATTAACGGCTCAATTGCATTTTGTAACATCTCCAGATACACTTCACCGCTTAAATTTGAATTTAGGAAAACAGGACCAATAATGTGGTTTCCCAAAATACCTGCCCAATTTAGTTGAAGAGGAAGTAGGGTTTACTACCATTTCAGCAACTATATCAATTTTTTTATCATCACTAAATGTTGGTCGACCAGATCGTTTGGCATCTTGAACACTACCTGTTGCTTCAAACTTGTGAAGAAGCTCCCTCAAATTAGTTCTCGAGATAGGGCGATCTTGTTTTCTCTCATTAAAACGTTCCGCTTTATGGAGATTCTTTCTAGATTCACCAATTATTAAGATAGCTGCTACTTTGTCGACTTGTGTACGTACCATTTTGCCTATATAAACTCTTAAACGTCTCGATAAACAATAATAAAATTAAATATTTGAGCTATTTAGAAAAACTTTGCAAAGCAACAAATACTATTGAATTAAACACGTCAATTATTTTGACAACTAACCAGAGGCGGACTGAAAAATCTTCAATATTTAAATGTGAAATAATAATTTTGGTATTTATTTAATTTATCCCTCAAAATTAGTTTGAGCCCAAACAAAATTAATATGACTATATAGCCAATATCAATGCCTTTCAAACGAGATATCACTTGACATAAGCTATTTAAAATTATTGGCCAGAGTGGTACTGTGACGTCATCTATTACTATTACGTCACCTGTTACCATTCGTAGAGAAGTTTACAACACTTTATTTTCACCCTCCAAATTTAATAAATGTAAGTGTAGCCTTTCAAAAGATACGAGGGGGGAGGGGACTTTTGAATAGCACTGTATACTTATGTATGAATAGCCACCATTAATTTATCTTCATTTTCTGGAAAATATTACTTAACTATCGAAGAGTGTTATTGTTGTTGTAGTGGTAGTGTCAACAGTGTTTAGTGTCGAGTATCACCAACTCAGAATTCCCTACTAGCCTCTAAGCCCAATTTTATCGACTTTTGTTGAGGTGAAAAAGTTGTTTATTATTAACCAAGGTAGAAAAATACAAAACCCTCTTGATTAGAACTGAATCTCAATTCATTTGACAGAATGTGAGGTTAACTGATGTAAATACAAAATGAAGAAATATTTTCCGCATTGCGGCCTTGGATCTAATTTCAGGAGTACAAACACCAGAATCACTAATTTTCAGCAATGTCAACCATTAGCAAAATATCATAAACTGACGTTTGTGTTTTACATTCGACCGAAGTATGGATGATTTGATTTTTAAGAAAATTTTGAAGTTCATTTTCTATTTTTAATAGCCATGTTCATTAGAATAAAGCCACGGTAGAAAAGTGTATCTCTCGGGTCTATGAAAGACCTCGACAATAAATAA
>CAJUYI010008818.1:0-10595 GCA_910591695.1 Galerucella pusilla | reverse complement strand
GCCGTAACGAGCTACGGAAATGAAAGCTGGCAACATTGCCCATTCACCGCTGTTTCTTAAATTTGTGACCATCCGATATCAAGACAAAATTGTCAAAAATTGTCAAATATTTCAAAAAAATGGCGGATTCTTGGTACTTTCAATTGCGATTTTCTCTTTCAAAAGTGAATAATCCAAGAATTTGTTTTTAATAAAACGTTCCATAGCAATAGGGCTTTCTATTAAAAAAAAAATCGTTGCAAAATTCCGAGGGTCGCGAACCTTACCGGACTCCAAAATTATGTTGCACAAGTTTTTGTTGAACTACTATCCTTGAATCCTCAAAATATTTGAATTTGTTGATTATTGACCTAGGTTAATAGTAAAAAATTATTAACTACTAATGGACAACGGACAACAAATGACAAATTTAGAGTAGAAACTCAAAAAGCAATAATCGAATTTGAATATGTGGAAGAGTTTATATATCTAGGAGTCCTGTTAAATAGTGATTGTAGTGAAGGAAAGGAAATTAATAATAGACTCATGAAGGCTAACAAAAGTGCAGGAACAATAAATCACCTAGTCCGGTCAAAGCATCTGTCAAGGAAATCAAAACAGGATTGTACAATAATATGTTGAAGCCTACGATATTGTATAGTTGTGAGACATGGGTTTTACGGAAAAACAAAGAGAAAGTGTGATTAGATGGGGAGGGGAAATGTTAAGAAGAATTCTGGGAGGAAAAAAAGTAGAAGAAGTGTATACATATAAGAAGGACTAACGAAGAATTATACAACATTTATCGTAAACCCAAAATAGATGCAACTATTACATCAAGAAGATTTTAATGGTTTGGGCACATAGAAAGGATGGAAGGAAGAAGAATAGTGAAACAAATAGCATAGAGAGTTTCGGAAGACAAGATAAAAAGAGGCAGACCAAGGAAAAGATGGAGGGAGTTGGTACTTGAATACCTGAAAGAAAATAATGTGAATCGATGGAGAGAAAAGGCCACAGATAAAAGAGTATGGAGAGGAATTACAAAGCTATGGGCCTAAAAGGTCTGTTGAAAGCTATATATACAGTGATGGGCAAATGTGTGGAACCAAGTAAATGTCTCTGGAATTATTAGATATATCAAAATGAAATTTGGAAGGTCGATACTACAGTAGATTGCCTATTTGTTTTCATATTTTCTAAGAATTTTAAACTTCCGGTGTTACCGGAAGTAATGTCGATTTTAAAATTTGCAATGGTACACCCTGTATATTATTTTAGTTTCTGATGAAATATTTTATTACGAATACAAAAATATCGGGTTCGATATTTTTTATTTCAATACCTACCGAGATATTAACAGAAAAGTAACTAAGGAAAGGAAAAATCTAATATCCATTAAAGAAATAATCATAATTATTAACTGAAACTAAGTGATTTTCAAAACATTTAAACTCAACTAAACTAAAATTAATGTATTAAATGTTCAAATTGAGCACCGTTTACTTCTTGACAATAGGCAAGTCGGTTTGTAAATTCTCTAGTAACATCAGCTATTACTTCTGGTGGAATTCTCTGGATCTCTTATGTTATTGTTGCAGCTAATTTTTGCAAATTATTTGGTCTATCAACATAAACCTTAGACTTCAAATAATCCCATAGAAAAAAGTCTAGTAGATAAAGGTCGGGACTTCGTGCAGGCCATTCATAAGTACCCCTTCTTCCAATCCATCTGTGATGAAAT
This sequence comes from Galerucella pusilla, assembly GCA_910591695.1. Taxonomy (NCBI): domain Eukaryota; kingdom Metazoa; phylum Arthropoda; class Insecta; order Coleoptera; family Chrysomelidae; genus Galerucella; species Galerucella pusilla. Next base: position 8,872 of record CAJUYI010008818.1, on the reverse strand, counting down.
GTCGGGGGGTATGGAAATAAAAAAATCGAACCCGATATTTTTGTATTCGTAATAAAATGTTTCATCAGAAAATAAAATTATATACAGGGTGTTGTATTGCAAATTTTAAAATCGACATTACTTCCGGTAATACAGGAAGTTCAAAATTGTTGAAAAATATGAAAACAAATAGGCAATCTACTGTAGTATACACCTTCCTAATTTTATTTTGATGTCTTCAATAACTCCAGAGATATTTACTTGGTTCCACAAATTTGCCCATCACTGTATAATAGAGAAAATCAACTTCTCAATTCGCTACAAGGGCAGGAAGTTTGACATCATGGCTTTCAAACTTTCTGGCCGTGTGGTGTACCTGAGCTATTTTTTTATCATTTTCTTTAAAATACATCCAATTTCTGTTTCCATCGACTACGGATCTTTTACTGTGTACTGTACAATAAGGGATTTAAAAACTTTTATTTCTAAATACTTACGGCTAGATGCCAAGTCAACGTAATATTGTGAAACCTTCTCTACTATCACGCATTATTCTTTTATTTAAAGAAAAATAGTATGTTTGTCTCCAAGCGTTTAGATAGCTTTTACCTCATCACCGTTTTTTCAACTACAAATAATCCAAATAATAATCCCTTTTCTATATCGAATGTAGCCGATATAACCTTAAAACCTATACTGCTTACCTTCTACTTTGTCTTGTACGCTGCACTCTCAGCGATATCTATGAGCGTTTCCGGTTCGAATCCCTTTAGACTTCCGGTCAGATAAACTTAAAGTGATTTCGTAGATTTAAAAGGATAAGTTCATTGGAACGTTAGCGTTTCCTAATTGCTATCGAATCTCCTAAACTATACAATTACGTTATATATCCCCCGATCATATTCCAATTATTTTTCAATACACGTTGTACTTATTGTATACGTATTAAATTGTTTCTAAATTCGCAGTTAGCAGAATTGAATTGATATCAAGATGATTATATAAATTTGCAATGTACATTGTGTCTAAAAAGTGGAGCATATATTCATTAGGTTTGCTTGCGCATGAAAAAATAGGCGAGAACAATAAAGTCACCTTGCTATGGATTCCAGGACACACTGGAATAGAAGGAAATGAAATAGCAGATGAACTAGCAAATAGGAGGACTGAAATACCTTTCTGGGGCCTGAACCCTTTTGCGAAATCAGCCCCAATGTAATATTGGAAGAAATAAGTAAAGCCGAGAAAAAGAGAAGATCTGGACCATTGGAAAGATCTAGTAGAGCTTATACAATCAAAGACTCTTCTGGGTGACTACAACCAGTTGAGATCAAATGAATGCATAAGTCAAAGTAAAACTGCGCTAAGAGTTTTAACAAGGATCCTAACGGGACAATATCGCCTGAATGGGCACCTGAAAAAGCTCAAAATAGTGGAGGAAGAACAATGCAGATTTTGTGGAATGGAAAAAGAAACCTACATCCACATACTTTCCAACTGCACACTCAGAAACAATAGATCTTTTAGGTCTCAGTGAATGTCACCCCAAGATACATACATACATGAAAAAATAGCGTTTTAAAAGCAATTTGGCAGTTTGTGATTTGAAAATATTTCATTGAAAGAAAAAATATGTGGCCGTAGCCATTTGCTCCAAAGCCTGATGATGTTTTTCAACTACCAACTAAGTACCAGCAGCTATTAGCCCTTAGTAGTTGCTCCTTACGTAAGGCCCAGTCATCTTTCTACAAAATAAGGATGGAAGCATCACGCCAGAAGACCTTCTCAAAATATTGTGATTTCCAGTGTCCACCAGAAATTTGCAACACTCTGTATAAGCATATCTTGTGTATTTGGGAAGATTCCATCTATATTTCCAGAAAGATATGGAGAGGAGGTAGGACTAGAAGGGCTTCTTCGCTACTGACGGTGTAGTACTAATGTCATTTTTAGACAAGCATATCTCTGTATACCAGAGAGCTTTTGACTATACACCAACGACTTTACTGTAGTAACTACACAATAACAAATAATGAACTACGATCTGGTGTTGGAGTGTCGCAAGGCACTCAACAGACTAGGTAGTCATAATAGAGTGACCCTAGCCTGGGTACCAGGTCACCAAGGAATAAAAGGTAATGAAAAGGCCGATGAATTAGCCAAGTAGGAAGCAACGGAGGTCATGATAGGGCCAGAACCTTTCTGTGGAATTGCCATATGTCTAAGTAGAGAGAGCATCCACAAATGGATAAACAACCAGGCGTTGCGCTGGTGGTATGAAACCCCAGGACAATGGCACGCTAAATTATTCCTTAAAAGCCCTTCGGTAAAACTGTCACAGGACCTACTATGTCAAAGTCGAGGATGATGGTAGGAATGCTGAACGGACATTGTGGGCTGAGGAAACATATGCACACAATTGACCTAGCAGATGACAGCCTGTGCAGGTTCTGCCAGGAAGAAGACGAAGCCGCGGAGCACATACTCTGTGAGTGCGAAGTCCTAGCAAGAGTGCGGTTTCACTTACTGGGAGAAGAAAAATCGAGGGCAGAGAGCTCGCAGGGGAGGCGGTATCCAGACTAAAGATTCTAATAAAAAGAATAAAGCTAGATATCGAGCTTTGAATATAGGGAGAGGACCATAATAGATCTGCAAAGGTCGCAGTGGGATAGGACAGAGAGCTACTCCAATCCAAATCTAATCTGACAAATGAACTATTCAGAAAAAGTGGATTTGATAGATCATATCCTGGTATCTTCCAATTGGAATTTACTAATACAATTTGTTTGTAACTTATCATTACCATATTACAGTGATTTTCCAAATTATCTCAAACCGGGAACTAAATTGTGCAAGGATTAAATATTAACATCATCAACATTGACGATTTGTTTTCCATAAATTACATCGGCACCGACGTTGCTGTCGGCGTCAGCGTCGGCCTCGTCGTCGATGTATTGCACACCATTATTTCTAATTTTTCTTGTATTAAAATCCCATCAATCAAATCATCCATCATAAAATCTTTGAATTTTCTAATAGGTATTTCAAAGAATAATAATGGGTGAATCTGACAATAAACTCTTTGAACAGCCGCGAAACAGACAGGAATATTAATTTTTATGTCAGAAATATATCGATGGGATAGTCGATAAACTGTGGGAAAACACCACAAGTATACCTATTCTGTATTCGTAGTTTTTGAAGTATGTATGTATGTAGGTATATTGGAGTGACATTCAACAAGACCTAAGATATTTTTTGGAAGTAATTTGTATATTATATTTTTATACAGAGTTCAAATACCCTTCTTGGAGTGAGTCATCGATTGTTAATGACCTTTTAACACAAAACGTTGGAATAAATGGAAAAAAGGCAGGTCTGTGATTAATCCTAATCAAAATATCACAATAATGAACCGTTTAAATGTATCACAAACATTAACCCTACCTAATCTTTGTATTAAAAAATTTCATAAGTTGATGTAAAGAATACGCGCAAGCGCGACCCATCAATCGGAAGCAATTACATCATTCAAAATAGGATGCAGATGTTTCTTTGGCTATGTGTCTTACGTGTTTTTCTACTGTCATACTGACATTTCTGGTCAGATCTGTACTTTGTTGTTTACCTTCAATTATTATTTATAAAAAGTGGATATTAATCCAATTGTTATATTTATTCAAATAATACAAAAATATAAATATACCTAGAAACACGGAAAACCATAAGCATTTTGAAAGTTCTCAATTATTTCCAGTTGCAAAAAGAAGCTGGTGATTATTAATTCAATAGCCTCTTGGAATTTGGCTGAATACGATCCTGATGATTTTATTGATCAAATTTAAGGTTAGCTATATGTCAAAATAGGAAATAAAATAAACGACATACCCAAAACCCGGTCACAAATGATGATGCACACCAAGAAGGCTATAGAATGTACTATAGATACATTTATATTCATTATCCGGCCAGCCATCCAATCTCATTGAAGCTCAATTTATAATTAATTCTTCATTCTAATAATAGTTTGTGATGTAATATCGTCAATATCAAAGCTAAATATATCAATCCTCATGAATACATTTATATGTTTGGTAATAAACATAATATATCCAACATTATCAAAGTATTGAGTAAGTGTTAGCTGATAATAGGAGTTCATCAATATCCTACGTTGCTTACTTCAATTATACGGAGGACACTATCTTTCAGGTGCATTATTTTAGATTGGATTGTTTCAATAGTATGTTTGTCTGGTGCATTGTGCTGATATATGAAGTAGATGACATGTGACATTATTATTGAGGTCGTGTCGTATTTTTGTGATGTTTATAACATGTGTGGTTAGCAGATTTTGACATTCAAGTTTGGACATTGAATGTTTTGTTATAATTTCAATAAAAGCTGTATTCTTAGAGGAAGCTGATGAATATTACATTCTAACCAAATTCAACCCTGATCAAGCGGCCATATTGGTAATGGAGTTTGCTACGCCTAGAAAACCCGTTATCAATGCAACGCGTCTTCTCCGCTCAAGACATTGATATATATTTTTGTAACATTTCTTTTGACTAAATTATTCGACGTTTGTTCGCGATATGTTGGTGTTGCTTCCTTTTTTCATGTAATTTTCTCAGTCAGAAAAACAGTGTCTTTACGCTAATTTTTGCTTCCGACAACACCTCCACAACATTAAACACAATAATACATAGGAAAAGCCTAACATTTCCGGGAAGATTAACAACACAGAGTCCAGGAATGTGGTAAACACACTATTTTTCCGAAAATCGTTTAAAATTCACAAATATTCGTGAGAATATTACTGGGGTTCCTGTGGAAACAAATTAAGGTTGAATTGTGAAACCAGAACTCAGGAAGAGTCCCAGAAATGGAGAATCGACTTTTTTTTCAAAATCCTCTTAAGATGTCTCTCCATTTATTTAACGTTGTAATAATAAGAGCATCTAGCTATTTTTATTGTCCAAGCTCACACAATAATGAAATCCATAATTAAATATTGTACATTGGAAGAGGGCTTTCAGACCCTTTGTATTCCAGATAATTGGATAAAATCAGTATTACTGAAATTTTTCATGAAAATCGGTTTTGTAAAAGGAAATAATGTTGCGTTACTACATTGTTGAGTGTTTTTAGGATTATGCAAATGACCTCTTATTTTAATCACAAAATATACAATTTATCATTATGAACAAAATAGCTCTTAGCTATTATGGGAAAGGGTGCGAATACTTTTAGGTTAGCCCCAAAAAGACTGACATGTTTTCGGAACTATATAGATATTTACATGTGCTGCAACCAATGATGTTTCAAGAGTAGATAATCATTATTTATTATAGGCGGAGCCTGAGCTATTCCAGTGCTGCTTTTTTAGAGTTTTATGTTGGAAAATTTGAGTGCAAAATATACTGAGGATCATCCGTTATTAAGGTATTCACATGTACAGAACATCATCAATCCTTTAAAATAGTATATTATAATTTGTTCTCTTATTTTCTGGGAATCAAACCACAATAATGTTTTTAATTTTTTTTTTTAAATAAAAAAAAATTTATGAAATCAAACAATTTTATTTTGTTAAATCTACATTGTATTTAAACATAAAGTGACGCGTTTCGCTAACACAGTAGCTTTTTCAAACGAATTCGTCACTTTATGTTTAAATACAATGTAGATTTAACAAAATAAAATTGTTTGATTTCATAACTTACTATGGATCTACATCAGGTAAAAGCCTCATCTATTAAAAAAAACATTATTGTGGTTTGATTCCCAAAAAATAAGAGAAAAAATAATAAGTAATGCCACAAGGAACCTACGGAAGATATTTAGTATATTATACATCAAGGTGGTTAAGACTATTATTATTGACTGAGCACCAAAATTAATAAGGTGCGAGGCATATAAATGTCTTCACCACCATGGTGTATAAACAAATTCTCCCATTGAAAGCCAAATTTAAGACAAACATTAAAAATAATTCATAAGCGCAGCACGAGAAGCGTTTACCCCGTCGTCTGACAGACAAGTACACTGTCAGCTTTCGATATATCATGAACGTACTCGTTATTGCATCAGTCATTTTTGGTTGAGCGCGAATTTTAAACTAATGGCATTTTTATTCAAATAATTTTTTATCTTGATAGGTAATCTCAAGCAGAAAATATGCTAAAGACAATCTCCTAGGTATACAAAATTATGTAACATAAGTTTTTGTTGAACTACTATCCCTGAACTTTCAAAATATTTAAATTTCTCCACTATTGACCTAGGTTAATAACAGACAAAATTATTATCCACTAATAGAGAAATTCAACTTTACAGTTGGCTAGAAGAAGCAATAATTGTCAAATTCACAGCTAGTAGTGAAAAAAGTGTATTATCATGTTTGGGATGAACATATTTCCTTCATCACTTTTAATGATTAAGCTGAGTTTTTCCACTAAAAGCTGTGAAGTTGGCAATTATTGCTTCTTTCATCCAACTGGGAAGTTGAATTTCTCTATTAGTGGTTGATAATTTTCTGTTATTAACCTAGGTCAATAATAGACAAATTCAAATATTTTGAGAATTCAGGGATAGTAAAACTTGTGCAACATAATTTTGTGTACCCAGGAGATTGTCTTTAACATATTTGCTGCTTGAAATTACCTATCATGTTAAAATTATTTGAATAAAAATGCCATAAGTTTAAAAATAATATATCGAGAACTGACAGTGTACTTGTCAGTCAGACGACTGAGTGAACGCTTCTTCAATGTTTGTCCTTACGGCCGATTTCATAATGAAACATAAAGGATACTTTAAGTTTAAAGGATACTTTAATAAATGTTAGGCCCAGTTTCATAATCAACTTAAAGTGCCTTTAAATATTAAAGTTGGCTTAAAGTTGAAAAAGTGGTCCCATAATCGCACTTTAGGATAAAGTAGTGCCTAAAGTTTCCTTTAACTTAAAGTGCGAATTTCTAAACTTTACCGAAGATAAAGTGGCTTTAAAGCAGACATAACCTAGTTTTCTGCATATTTTTTGACAACGAGGCTGAATACTTCACGAAAAAATGATGAACATGCTTGATAGTTCTTCCAGCTCTAGTTCATCACTCGATGACGAAGAGATTTATTTGAGAAGAATAAAAAATTATTCAAAGAGAAAGTGTCACTTTGAAAGACATGATGATGCTGACACTGTTTGTAACTTGCTACAAAACATTGAACCTCTAATTCGGTTTCAACACTGATGATTTTATTCGTCGTTTTACATTCTATTACATGTTTGTGCTTTTCTATGCTTTGTAGGAGAGACAATTCCTCTTCCTTTGTAAAGTTTGTTGTACGTTTTTTATTTGCCTCCATTATTCAGTAAATATTCAATGTAACAATATTGTCAACAACAACAAACCGCCAAAGCAATAATTTTAGGTTAGATAACTAAATTAAATAGTGTCTAAGGAATCGAAAAACAAATTTCAGAGCTGCCAACTTAGCTAAATGCTACTTTTATTAAAAGAAGCTGCTACTTTCATTATGAAACGCAATTATTTTAAAGTCGTCTTAATGGATACTTTAAGATAAAGTCTACTTTTACTAAATGCACTTTAACTATCGAATTATGAAACCGGCCATTATTGATTTCATAACCAATTTAAAGTATGCTTTAAACTCAAAGTATCCTTTAAGGTTAAAGTGTCGATTTCTCGACATTATCTCTCTAAAGTGTCATTTAACTACAATATAACCATGACGTTTGCTAGTTTTGTGATAGTTTAGTCGTTGATCATATAACATGAATAATTTTCAAACCTCTAGCTCTAATTCAAGTTAGTCTGATGAAGAATTTATTCATATTAAATGACCAAAAGTGTATGGGAAAAGAACAGACTTTCGAAAAATATGATGAGCTCGACTTTTACCAACGTTTTCGCTCAAAAAAACACACTGTTTTGTATATCTACAAAATGAAATAAAAGAGCAAATCGCTTTACCTACTAATAAGTAAGTTGTGAAATCCATAGAGTTGTGTTGTATACAATGACCAATAATAGAATTAACAAAAACCTTCATTTAATTTTCATTATATTATATAAGCTTTTATTCTACAATGAATAAAATAAAAAACTTGTTTTAGTTGTATTCTAGGTACCTTTTCTGCATTACTAACTTCATTAGTAGTTTTGCATTCTAAAATATGCTTAAATTTTTCAATAACTTGAATAGATTTCATTTCTTCTTCTCAAGAAAAATTTGAAAAGCGAACTTTCCTATTATTTTTTAGAATTTCCATTTTTTCCAAATAAATCGCTTTCGCAAATAATACAAACGCCACAACTTACAACAAAACTTAACCTCATTTATTTAGACAGGAACGGAAAAACGAGCCAAATATGACAGATCTTTCTATTTCATGTCAAAATCCCTGAATTCCAGGTTAACCAACCCTTTAAAAATTACTGGGGACTTTAGTGTAAAGTCTCCTTTCGGTAAAGTGGACTTTAGTTAGGGCCGGTTTCATAATTCGATAGTTAAAGTGCCTTTAGTAAAAGTAGACTTTATCTTAAAGTAGGTATCCTTTAAGACGACTTTAAAATAATTGCGTTTCATAATGAAAGTAGCACCTTCTTTTAATAAAAGTAGCATTTAGCTAAGTTGGCAGCCCTGAAATTTGTTTTTCGATACCTTAGACACTATTTAATTTAGTTATCCAACCTAAAATTATTGCTTTGGCGGTTTGTTGTTGTTGACAATATTGTTATATTGAATATTTACTGAATAATGGAGGCAAATATAAAACGTACAACAAACTTTACAAAGGAAGAGGAATTGTCTCTCCTACAAAGCATAGAAAAACACAAACATGTAATAGAATCTAAAACGA
>CAJUYI010008817.1:0-10595 GCA_910591695.1 Galerucella pusilla | reverse complement strand
ACTATGAGTAGTAGATTACAGTGGAAAACAATAATTCGGTAAAATGTAGTGAAATGGAGTAGGATAGAGCAGGAATATATACAGTGTAAGTAAGAGAGAATGGAGTAAAATGTAATAGACTATCGTGAAAGAGTGTAGAATAGAATATAATATGATGAAGTGAAAGAATAAATATCGTTTTAAAGTAAAATGAAGTGGAATATTGAAGAATATAATGGAATAGAGCAAAACAAATAGTTAAATAGGAAGTTAGGTATTTAAATATTAAGTGAAATAGAGTAGAATAGAGCCGAAATATATACAGAAAAGTGAAATAAGAGGCTAGAATAGGAAAAATGGTGTAAAATATGATAGACTAGCTTGAAAGAGTGTAAAAAAGAATATAATATGATAAAGTGAAAGAATAAATATCGTATTAAATTGAAATGAAGTGGAATATTGGAGAATATAATGAAATCGAGCAAAACAAATAGTAAAATAGGAAGTTAGATATTTAAATAGTTGAATGAGTTGAATAGAGTAGAATAAAGCAGAAATATATACAGTAAAGTGAAATAGGAGCCTAAAATTGGAGATAATGGTGTGAAATATAATAGACTAGCGTGAAAGAGTGTAGAATAGAATATAATATGATGAAGTAGAAGAATAAATACAGTATTAAAGTGAAATAAAGTGGAATATTCAAGAATATAATGAAATAAAGCAAAACAAATAGTTAAATAGGAAGTTAGATATTTAAATATGAAGTGAAATAGAGTAGAATGAAGCAGGAATATATACAGTGAAGTGAAATAAGACTAGCATGAAAGAGTGTAGAATAGAATATAATATAATGAAGTGAAAAAATAAATATCGTATTAAAGTGAAATGAAGTGGAATATCAAATATTATAATGAAATAGAGCAAAACAAATAGTAAAATAGGAATTTATATAAATATGGAGTGAAATAGAGTAGAATAGAGCAGAAATATGTACAGTAAAGTGAAATAACAGGCTAGAATAGAAAGAATGGTGTAATGTATAATAGACTATCGTGAAAGAGTGTAGAATAGAATATAATATGATGAAGTGGAAGAATAAATATCGTATTGAAGTAAAATGAAGTGGAATATTGAAGAATATAATGAAATAGAGCCAAACAAATAGTAAAATAGGGAGTTGGATATTTAAATATAAAGTGAAATAGAGTGAGAATGAAGTAGATATATTGTGAAATATAATGAAATACAATAGAATGGAGTGAAATACAGTAGAGTCAAAAGGAAATACGTGAATTAGAGGAATATCAAGGATGTGAAAATGGAATAAAGTATATCAAAGTGTATTTGAGTGGAATATATTGAAGTGTAGTGGGATAACGTGGGATAAAATAAATTGAATAAGAGTGAAAGTAGAATATGATAGGAAGTGGAAAATAAAAAAACTATAATTGAGTAGCAGTGAAAAATAAAGGGATGAAGTGAAATACTGTGAAATAGAGCAAACCAAAAGTTGAATAAAGCGTCAGGAAGGAATTGGGATATGGAGTGAAATCGGAGTAGAATGAAAAGGTGCATAGAATATGTAGCAAAAGTAAAGGATGAAGTGAAATGCAGTTGAATCAAACGGAAATGGGTGAACTAGGATAAAATAAGATATGTAAAAATTGAGTGCAGTAGGAAATTTCAAAGTAAATTAGTATAAAATATATTGAAGTGTGATAGAATATAGATAGAATGAGGTGAGCAAGAGTGAAATAGAGTAGACTATAATAGTCTAAAGTGAAATAGAGTGGATTATCTAGTGTGAAACAGTGTAGAATAGAATAGAATTCTGTGGAGTAGAAAACTATACAAAAAATGATAAAAAAATGACTAGAAAAGAGTTGAAAAGAGAAGAATAAAGTGAAATGTGGATTGAATAAAGAGAACTAAACTTATTCAAAAAGGATTAATTAATTACTTCAGGCTTAGAAAAATACGGAAACAAATTCATTTCTTTTCCATCATTCTATATATCTATAGCTTCTTTATCTGGAAAGTTTTAATGTAGCTTCACTCTTTTGGATGATACCTCTAGCTTTTTTTTGAAGTGCTTAGGTGTAAAACGTTGAGAAGGCAAGCACAACCTTATTCGTCCGGTAAATGAGAAAGCCCCGAGTGTGAAATTGAATGCATATAAATCTCGTATGGGCTTAAAGTACACCTTTGAGAACCAGTGTCATTATTCACACAAAGGCTTTACTGAAAACGATGAAACCGATTTTCTATCAATAGACTAATCGGTCTCTACAGGGAATATCTGAAAAAAAAACATATAACAGCGTTCTTTCTGTGGTATTCCATGTTACAAGATTATTTTCTATGTTTCCTAGTGGTGACTCAACTGGAGGACTCAAAAAAGGATACTATGCAGTGCCGCCTGGTGTTGATATTCTACCAGATCGTGAATATTAGGAAGATGGACATTATTTTATACTAACACTGTATTTGATCGATTTCATCGAAGCTAAGACCCGCCTTGAACGTAAAGTAGCAAGTTGTTTAATATTTTATGTAATCCTTTTTGGATACAAAAGGTTTTTAAGAGCTTAGGCTAATTAATCACTTTTTTCGTTTCAGAAACTGGTAACTTTAATTAAAATCTTGAAACATTCATGTGCTTTTGATCTTACAAAATACTTATGTGCATGAAATTGAAGTGAACTTTTAGGTTAGATTTTTAATAAGAACTTTGATTTGACGTAGATTAAATGAAGGATTTGAAGGAAGTCTAATTAAATAGGAAAAGTAATTGAAGTAAAGATTCAAAAGGTCAATTTCGCAGTTGTTCTTACCTTAGTTTTTTTCCATGGCACCTTACAAATTTTTTACTCAATTCCTGAGGGAAGTCTCAGACTAGTAGTTCATTTAGTTCCCACTGGAGAAATTTTGGAATATCTGAACGCTTCAGAATTCCATCAGTGGTTGAATTGCTACTTAACTAAACTGAAAATATGATGGAGATAGATCTGGTCAACGAGCAGTCTATTCAAAAGACTTTCTTTGTTTATTTCTTTATTTGGAAAGATTACTTCTATATTTTGACACATCACCTTCTTTTACGAGTTAGTATATTTGCAAATATTTTTTTCTCTCCAAGGTGTCTGAAACTAAGACGATTATGTCATTAGTTCTCAATCTGAAGGCGTTAAACTGTATAATATGTTATAATAAAAATTTCGATCAACCTTTCAGTATCTAAAAGAACCTTTATTAATGTGAAAACTTTCTAAAACTACTCTTAAACTGTGTTTAAATTTAATGAACCCAATTTCATTTAAGTTTTAAATCTACTTTGAAAAGTTTTTCGGGAATAACTAAGCCAACTGTTCATTTGTTGAATTTGGAAATACATTTGTTTTATTTTAGTGGATTGAAGTGATGGTAAACCCGCGAATAATTGGAAAACAAGAACATTAAGTGAGAAAAATTGTTGGTGTGTTTATTTGTGGTATGAGAATTCTGAGGCATAGTTCGAAAAACTGTCAAATTCAAACTTGGCGCCTTGCGAACTCTAAATCCGCTTAGTGTATCTACCTAAATTGAAGAACAATAAAAATAGTTGATTCTTCTTTTGGTTTGTTGTTCAGAGTTTAAGATAAGTTTGAATATATCAATTGAGATAAAATCACCTTTTAATACATAACAGGTAACACAAATTACATCTAATATTTCTCAAAGTTCTCTGCAAAACTGAAATACGAATTTACATAAGCTGGATATATGGTAAACGTTATATTGATTGGAGTTTGTTAACTTAGGGGAGTTTTGAAATAAAATATATGTTAAAATATAACCAAAACTCACTTAAAAGAGAAGATGTATTTTCAATTTTGGTGCTTTACTTAAATTAAAACTTTTGCTTTGAAACAAAAAGAATCTAACTTTATTATCAGAACATTCTTTAAAGCTGCTAGAAAGTGCCTTTAATGAGTAGATATTGTTGTGAAGGACGAAGGACTTCCACAACCATGATCCTAAAGGTCTCCTGATAATTTTTGTCTGGGGATATTTGAAGCAACAATACAAGTAGGTAAACCTATAACTTGTATTACATGTACATTTTCACTTACATCACAAAATGGCGCACTAACGTTCAATGTGACATACACCAAGGTGGTAAATACTATTATTATTGACCAAGCAGCGGAATTATTTCGAGAGGGGCTTTTCCCCGAACGGAATAAGGTACGAGGTTTATAAATGTCTTCACCACCATGGTGTATATACAATTTTTTCCATTACTAGCCAAATTTAAGACAAAAATTGATAATAATTCACAAACGCACCACGAGAAGCGTTTAACCTGTCATCTGACTGACAAGTACACTGTCAGTTTTCTATATATATTTTGAACGCACTCATCAGTCATTTTTGGTTGAGCGCGAATTTTAAACTAATGGCATTTTTATTCAAATAAATTTTATCTTGATAGGTAATTTCAAGCAGCAAATGTGTTAAAGACAATCTCCTGGGAAAAAAAAATTATGTTGCACCGGTTTTTGTTGAACTACTATCCCTGAATTCTCAAAATATTTGAATTTGTCCATTTAATGATAGAAAATTATTAACCACTAATAGAGAAATTCAACTTTTCAGTTGGCTAGAAAAATGAATCATTGTCAACTTACAGCTAGTAGTCGAAAAAATAACTTTTTTCAATAATACCCTATATGTGGTTGATAACACAAAAACCTTGAATGTTATAAAAGCATTGGTAGATGAATGTCAACATCCGAAAGACTTTCACTTTTATCTCGCCAGTTTCTAAAAACGATCCGCATTGCGTCTATATTAAGATGTCACGGACAGTATTTATCTAAGATCACTGGAAAGAGAAATTACAAAACTAACAAAATTCACAAACCACAGCTATCGTCCTAAGTATAAACATTATATTTTTTTAACGGTGTAGAAAAGACAAAATATATTCTCTTCGTCATGTCCTGTAGTGATCTAAAGAAGCATTATCTTAAAAGCGGCACGTATGCGATTGAAAAACACAGCAACTAAAAATTTGATGAAATCACGTCGCCGAACAGTGGCGTACAATATTATATAAAGTAAAGTACGACCAGAGTCATAGCATAAATCACCCCAATACTATTACTTAGCTGAGTAGATATACTAGGACACTTCTAGATTAACATTTGAAAAATTTAAAAGAGCCCCGCTATTGGCTCTGAGTGTGGCGCTGCTGGGTGCTTGTTAAATTTGAAATAATTGACGCAGAGGAATACTTTAAAATTAAATTTATATTTTTTTGGATGACAGTGTGAATCGAGCCATCAATCTTGACTTCCGTAGTCCAACTACCTCACCCTCTAAGCACTCAACTCACATTTAAAACGTGTCCAAACACAACGTATAATAGCTACTAGCGGAGGTATTTCAAAGTAGTTATCTAGAAGTAGCCTAGAATATCTACTCAGATGGATAGAGGCTCTATATTAGTGAATTGTTGCTTTCGTTCACATAGGTGAATCAAATGGTCAACTACCCCAATAGCTGTTCTCTATAAAATGGAAACTACATCTACAGTATGATCAAATAAAAATACTCGTCGCCTGATATTCCAAGCTTTCACTTAAGCGCCACTTGCTAAAAATTAGTATCTATAAAGGATGGTTGTAGTAGAGTCATAATCTAAATTTAACTTTTGAAAGTGTTCAATGAATCATTGGCAATCGTTACACTGCATGTAAACGACCCAGAGAAATACTACCATTAACTTTTTATACTCCTATAGCTTTTTAATATTACGGGAAAGAGTATAACTCAGGCCCCGCTGAAATTGGAACGCAGATCGTATCACAAATTTATTCGATATTGTAGATGATGAAAACAGTTTTTTATTACAATTCCACTGATTACATTTTGAATACAGAATGTCGCATTAAAGTTTACGGACGGACTGTTCCTCTAGCACCGAGAAATCGAAAAGAAATAATGAAGTTCTTTTGTTCAGAGGTGGTACAGATGCTATTTTAAGAGGGATTTGTTTAAATTGCCGATACTTTATGGTAGCATGATTGAGCATAATACTGTGTGAAGATTAAGTAAACATTTTTATGTTAATTTGGAAATATCACTTTACTCTAAATCGTATCTACAGTGTGACCCATTTTGTTTGGAAGCACCCCTGTGAAATCCGCATTTCTCAACCGATTTTGATTTATTTTTTTTCGTTAGAATCAGTATCAAAAACAGTATTTGGGTTCAAATTTTCATAGCTTAATTACTATTTTCAAAAAAATTAATACAAAATCGGTTGAAAAATGCGGTTTTCACTTGACTGCTTCCAAACAAAATGGGTCACACTGTATATGATGGCATTGTACTGTTAGATTTCAGTCTCCATTGCCCCAGATACGGTACTGTTCGTTCTTATTTTATTCTTGTTACAGGCCTTTGTGATTCCTGATAACAAGTGCCTCTTTTCAACGTTATTTTTCTCTCCAGTGGGATCCATTTTGTGATTTATTTCCTTTCATCAACTTCAATCATAAAAATCTCCGACGTTTTGTGGCAAAGATAGCAATTCGAAGAGTAAATGATATAAATAAAGTAAGTTTCCAAAAAACTTAAATGCGGTTTTATCCGCATCTACAGCATGTTAAATCTTGACGCAGATCGCTATTAATTTGGAGAAAAAAAATTCATTAGTGTCTCCCTGTGGCAACTTAATTAAAAATAAATTATGACCGAGAGAAATAAATAATAGGGCCCATCAAAGCGCTTATTAAGTGCTCCTCAACCAAGGAGGATAAAAACGGCGTCATATAACGATGCAATATACTTGGAAAACATTTCCTCCATAAAATTATTTCGTTAGTGCCACTTTTATTATTTACTATTATTAGTTTTTGGAGATTTTGTGTGTGGTTATCTTGAAAAATCAATACGTTTATTGATTGATTGATGAGTTCGGTACCACCAGTGAGGAGCTTCATGATCTTGGGTCCTCAGCCTTTGGGCTTTTTGTGTTTGTAATTGTACCGTCATTCTTGTAGAAATTCTCAGTTCTAGAAGTTTATTTCTCCAATGAGATTGCTTCCTCTTTTTCCTTGCACAATCGACAGACATAGTCCTCCCCATATATCGATTGTATGCATGTGCTTCCTTAGGGCGCAGTAACCTTAGGGTTATACCTTCACTTTCCTCATCTGTCTCCTGCTGAGATTTGCTGTGTTCCTGTTTTGACCATGTTTGATGTTTAGTTTGAGTCTATCGAGATGCACAGCCACGTGCAGTAGTTCAAGATATTCCTTTGGTAGGGTGTCTGCAGTTTCATACCCCCTGAATTCACTTAAGAGTACCTCTACTATTATTTGCCAGGGTTCTGATCTAGACCAGTCTAGATTTTTTTTCTTTTCTGTGAACATGCTGCTATAGAAAGGCACGTGGGATTTTTCTATAGTCTAAGCCCCACTATATGATTCAAGACTATTAAAAGTCTTGCTAAACAATGTAGGTCATGCCTGCTATAGTATAAAACTTGTCAGGAGACACTCTTCAAATGATGAATGAACCAATTCTGGTGAAATGCCTGAAGTCTGTGGTGTCCATTGGAAGAACGATATGAAGGACTATAACATCTTTCCCGAAACTCACGAAAAGTTTCCATCCTTCTAATTTTGAAGAAAATGCGGAGTGCAGGTGATCTGGTTTGTTGATATAAGACGTTGAATGTTTCTTGTGGATATAGTTTGGAGGAAGATTTTCCTTTGGATTCGTGATTAAGACTTTCGAAAGTAAGGTCAAGTTTTGGTAAAATTCATTCCTTCATTGAGTCGTCAACAGTCTATGGCTGCTTTTTAATCTGTCAACTCTTCCAAGCAAAGTAATGATCTATCTGTCATATTTAGACGTTTATTTTTGGTGAAGTCATAATGTGATGATTGTGATGATTCTGAATCCAGTGGTATATTTATGGTATATTTAAGAAAACAAATTGCCTGATGTACTTTTGTCTTTTGGCAAAGAAAAATTAACATAGAGTGCCTTGAAAATATTAATTAGGCTATGAAAATTTGTGCCAAAATACTGTTTTTAATACTGAATCTAACAAAAAAAATTAAAGAAATGCGGATTTTACAGGGTTGCTTCCAAACAAAATGGGTCACACTGTACATAAAACAGCAACTGTCACCGCTAAACTGTTCCTCATTTATATAAAACTTTTAATTTGGACAAATAAAAGTTTTTATTTATTTCACACTGTCACAGCCCCAAATTCGTCGCAAGAGGCTCTCAAAACTTTAGTGCTCAAGGTACATTTAATGAATTAAGGTCTTTGTACAAAAATGAGCCAGAGGTGGATCGTACAACGATGGTAAATAATATTGAATCATACTTTTTTGAGGAGCGTTTATTGATTAAACTGAAAATACACACTCTCCTGAAGAAGGAAAATAAAATGAAAAGAGAAGAAAAAGAAGAAGGAAGTGGAATAGAAAAAGAAAATATCAAACTTCTTGTCAAGTAAAAAGAAAAATCTATTGTAAATCCATACAGAGAACTAGGCTTCTGTGGCTGCTTCTCAGAAGCTCACAAAATGCCAAAATGTCCAGTTCGATCTTCTGTACATGTAGATGTCGTGGTGGAAGGTCTAGTATTAAATCCAAGATTTACTTGTTTCACTATTTGCATCTCCTGTTTTGACATTAGTTCCATCAAACCAGCATAAGGGGGGAAGAGGTAACGAGCACTTTTTCATGCACTCACATGATATGGGGACCAAATGGAAGAGACAAAGATTATCTAATGGCTGAAGAAGACATTAAAGCTTGTCCCAAAACCTTGCTTTTAGCTTCTGTATCTGTAGAGTAGGGAGGGTGAGTGTAGGTTCACAGCACTTAGGCCACATGTGACCCATTGTACATCCTCCCGAGAAGTTATCCTCCTAGGTCATCGTCCATCCTATCCTTCCCAGGAAGGTGGACAGGTCACTAGGAGACATCTCCTTTATATCGGCAGGTGTAGGCCAAGACTCATCGAACACACACTCTCTTATTGACGATAGCTCCGGGCACTCACATAAGATATGCCTGACAGTTTCATCTTCCTGTTCACACATCCTGCATAGAGGTGTGTCCACTAGTCCCATAGTATGGAGGTGTTTCCTTAGTTGACTGTGGCCAGTCAGAAATCCTACTGTTAAACGTAGGTTTTCCCTGGTCATCGCCTAATATTTCTTCGGCGCCAGCTTCCCAGGGTCGCCCAGAGTGATCCTAGCAAGACTGCATCCTTTGATTCCATGCCATCTCTTAAGGTATTGAGCATGGGTATAACGTTTGGCTAGTTCCGCAATTGTCGGGTACTAAAATTTTCAGTCCAGCCGCTTCCCTCGCTAAATAATCGGCAATGCGATTACCTTTACTCCTGTCGTGCCCTCTAACCCACCTCAAGATAATATTGTTATCTGCCGAGGCGTTAGCTAAGTCTTGGTGGCACTCTAGTACTAGCCCCGATATAACACGTTGTCTGTTCAAGGCTAATAGGGGCTTGTCTGCTATCGGTGCAGATTGTTATGTTTTTGCCAGAAATTCCTTTTCTGCTCTTAGCTTATCAATAAAAATATTGTATTGTTAATATCGTTAAATTTTTTTATTTAATTTTATAACAATGGTACTCTTCTTCTATGATAACTGTTGGAATTTGTAGCTTTTACGACATTTATACAGCTTTTTCAGTGTTACCGCAAATATAAACCTTCGGTTTGTGTTGAGTTTCGTAATTGGGATCCGCTCCTGTAGTGAAAGAAAAAAGACTTTTTAATTCGCTCTCAGCTCTTGATTGTGTCGGGGTCATCACCGCTGGAAATTATATCAAAATTGTTATCCCTCATTCTTCAACGAAAGCTAATTATTTTTGGGACAGTTAATTCAAGGTTCAGAGTAAAACCCTTGGTCCGAATTTATGCAAAATTAAAGATGGATCATCAATTGTCATAATTAAGGTACAAATTAAATAATTGGCCCTAAGAATATTATATATTCTAAGGATAGATGATAAATCAGTTAAGGAGGTTGCCGCAGTGTATGATAATGCCGCAGTGTTGTAAATTCCAGAATTTACTATAACAGAGGATGTGTGGTGTTTAAAGTAATTTTGAGCAAGTTACGTCATACATGAGTTATTTTTGATAGCACCTCAGGCTCACTCAAATACAAGGTGGTCGGGTGGGCGTAGAAACCCTGCTTAACAAATTGGAGTTTCAATATAATGGGTAGTCGATTTCAATAGCATTTCCCTTGTAGCTCAATCAACAAGTCTTTCTAGGTCGTCGCCTTCTTTTCACCGCCTTCACCTCTAAGAAGAATCCTACCCAGATGGCCCAATGATTGAAGTCGTGGTGCTTAAATGTTGTAGGTATTCATGGTGCTTTTTACATATCTTGGATTTCTTTGTTTGCTCTTATCCACTGTCTCGAATCCTTAATAGTTAGGGAGGCGAGGTCGCTAAATGGCGACATTCTCGAGCGCCGTCGAGACCTATCAAAATCGGATATATTAAAGTAATTTCGAAAAGAAAAGCTCGTATGGTTAAAACCATTTTAGAGGTGGGTATGG
>CAJUYI010008816.1:0-10596 GCA_910591695.1 Galerucella pusilla | reverse complement strand
GAACCCAAGAACACAAGTTTGTGTACCATTGGGTGATGGTGTATCTGCATATCAGGCCGAGATTTATGCTATCTTGGAATGTGCGCAGATAAACCTAGACAGAGGTTATGAGGATCGACGCATAACCATATACTCCGACAGTCAGGCAGCAATTAAAGCCCTGAGTGGGTGTACCAGCAACTCAGGACTTGCCTATCTTGCAAGGCGGAACGTGGTGCGGCTAGAATGGATTCCAGCCCACTCTGGTTTTGAAGGCAACGAGATGGCGGATGCACTGGCTGCGGAAGGGGCGGCAGCTCCTTTCTGCGGCCCGGACCCGACCCTGGGCCTAACAAAACAAAGAATACGCAAGGAGACGAAGAAGTGGCTGAGGAATCAGCACCTCGCTCATTGGAATGTCCAGCAGGGTCCTAGACAATCCAAACTTCTACTGAAGGGATGGACTGATGGACACGCCAGGGCAGCCATTGAACTACCAAGGAGTAGGCTAAAGAAGATAGCAGGACTCCTAACAGGGCACTGCTGTATGAGGAAACACCTCCATAACTTAGGAGTAGAGGAAAGTTCCCTATGTAGGGGTTGCGGCATGACTGACGAAACGTCAGTCCATGTTCTCTTAGAGTGTCCACACTGGGCTGTACTACGCAGGCGAATCTTCGGAGTCCCTGTTATGGTCCCTGGAGACACAAGCACACATCCATTGAAAAAGGTTGTGGCCTTAATTGAAGGGCTCGGCTTCATGGATGTCTAGGTAGCAGGAATGGCACAATGGGCCCGCCAGTGGCCTCAGTGCCGGAATCTTGGCTTGAGTTGTCCAGGACAAGGCTCGCCTGCACATTTAGTAGTAGTAGTAGTAACATGCTGGCTAGAGACAACAAAAGTGTCTCTAATATTGAGGCCGGCACACTCACCCTCCTTACTCTACATATACAGATGGATACTTCAAAATAGCATGTCGGTAACGCGAAAAATAACTTACGGCAGTTCTCTTCGTCGCTTTGATCCAAACAATCTGGAACGCCGTTGCAACGCCAAGATAGAGGTATGCAAAAACGTCCATTTTCACATTGAAATTGATCATATCTACACTGGTTGCCTAAAAAAAATTAATTTCGTTTCAAAATGATGAACTTCAACAAGATAAATTCAAGTACCTGGTCCACAGTTAACTTCATCCACAGCCACTCCGCTAGCGTCATCTTCTAAACAATCTGGAATTCCGTTACATCTCAATTTCAAGTCGATACAAGCACCGTTCAAGCAAGGGAATTGTTCTTTGTCGCATACTGGTCGTGCATAAGTACAATTTTCTTCGTCCGAATTGTCCCAACAATCATCATCTCCATCGCAAAACCAATCTTTGTGGATACAAGTCGTTGTAATCTTACAATTTACAAAGTCTTTTCCGTGTTTTTCTGTACAATTCGGCATTTCTATAAAAGAATTACAAATAAATAAATCTATTTCCACTGTAAAAGTTTCCATTTTTGTCATCTTACCACATCCAATTTCGTCAGTTTTGTCTTGACAATCAGGCTCGTTATCGCACCTGTGAGCTATGTCCAAACATTCTCCATTTTTGCATCTAAAGTGAGTCTCCTCAGGACAAGAACAGTTTTGTTCATCGGTAGAATCCCCACAATCGTCTACGCCGTTACAAGTTAGGTTAAGTGAAATGCACATCTTATTTTGACAAGGGAACCATCCTAGCGGACAAGAACGGTAACCACAGTACCCCGGCTCTTCGTCTGATCTATCAGCACAATGCGGTATTCCGTCGCACGTAAGATGGAATGGTACGCATCCTCCATCCGAACATCTAAAGGAATCACCATCGTTTGTACAGTTGGTGATAATTTTAGCTCTGCATCTACCTTGTTCCGATAAAACCCGTCCTTCTTCACAAGAACATTCAACCTAGATAATAAACATCGTAAAATCACAAATTTCTTACAACAAAATCAAGAATTTACCTGTCCAGACACTGACAACTCGCATATTTCTTCACAGAAACCGTTTTGTATCAAACAAGGATTCGAAAAACAATCTTCAGTATCGTTGGCCACTGTTACTATCCCCATAGGTCGAGCTACATCTCTTCTGAGCAGTACTATGTACTGTCCAGTAAATTTATCGGCTCTTATAACAGCGTGCAGCATCCAATCCGTCCAGTAGATGAAGTCTCCGTACACGGCCAAAGCGAAAGGATGTTGCGGGGTTACCTGAAACGATAAATTGAATAATTGGCGCAGTCAGTAGGATTAAAATGTTAAAATTAGTCTTTAAAAACAATTAATGAACAAAATTTTAATTAAAAAAAACTCACCTTTGCTAACACGACTCTTTTCGTCCCATCATATTCGCATCTTTCGATTTTATCCAACCTAGCATCGCCCCAATACAGTTTCTGAGCCTTGTGATCCAAAGTAATAGCATTCGGCATTCTTATATCGGTTTTAATAATACTTTCTCTACCGAAACCGGTTAAAAAAGCTCTTTCTATCGTAGGTTGTTGCGGATTCCAATTAGACCAATAAACGCGACTGCCACAACTGTCTACCGCTATACCGCGTGGTTTATCCTGCGCGCGCATACGCACAATAGTTTCTACAGCGCTGGAATTTGTTATTCTATCCGTCAAATTGACTCTGTTTATAGTAGCGTCGTTATTGCAAGTCCAATATAAAGAATTGTGGATTTGTTCGTACGCCAAACCTTCGACAGAACCTTGTCTCTCCACGATTATTCTATGATCACTTCCGTTAAAATAAACCGCGTTTATAGAACCTTTTTGTATGTCGGAGTAGAATAATCTTTGGTGTTTGTAGCTGAACGACAACCCTATGGCGTTCTTCAACATCGTGCCGTTTCTTATCGTCGGCTGCGGGGAATTTTGTAGATTCTTATCACCGACAACTTGGATAGAATCGATACTTATCACTCTGGAATACATGACGAAGCTTTCAAAAGGTTCGCAGCTTTTTCCGTTGGAAGATATTCTGCCGTGCGAACAAACGCAAACCGGATGCGTGCTGTTGAATAAGCAAAGTTGTTCGCAATTTCCGTTGTTTGTACCGCAAGGATTGCTGCCTTTTTGTTTTTGTTTCGAAAAAACTTGGATGTCTTTAAGGGAATCTCCTAAATCGGTTAAAAGTACTTTAGAATCTGATACATTCGATATGGAAACGGAAGATATACTGCCTTTATTGAAAGTAGTATCAATCCAATAGATAGTATCGTTAAAAACTGTTAAAGCTATGGGATTTTCTATTGATTTATTCACTAAAACAGATCTTTTCATACCGTAATAACTTATCCTTTCTATAGTGTTCGCTTGTATATCCGTATAATACACAAATTCTTTGTCTAAAGTTACGTCAGACACTGATTTAGCGTCTGATATTAACAACCTTCGATTTTGCCCATCCAAAGTAGCTATTTCAATCTTGGTACCACCAGCCCACACTAAATACCCTCGAAGAGGATCCACTGCTAAAGAATTTGGTTTTCCTATTTCGTACGATAATAAAACGTTTTGTTTGGTACCATCCAACCGCGCTACTTCGATAGTACCTCTCTTCGAATCGCACCAATAGATATTCTTAGCGATCCAATCCACTGCCATACCTGTTAACCAATCAACAGGAGTGTTTTCTAATATTTCCGGCTGTTCTAATACAAAGCTTCGATCAGTACCGTCTCTTTTTACTTTACTGATGGTACCATGATCACTGTCTGCCCAGAAAATTATATCTTCTTCAGCTAGGTAATCTGTAGTAGTAGCGCTGGATATTCTCGATATAGGTCCTAAAACTTGCGTGTTATTGTTCCCGTCCAAAGATAAACCGTGCAACTCCCAATTTATCGAGTAGAACAAAAATTCTTCAACTCCTATACATTTAAAGGAGTTCTTCGGGTCTTTGTTGTACCCCGTAGCGCATTTGCAGGTAAAAGTGGTAGAGGAAGTTGGTAAACAAAGATGTTGACAGCCAGCTTTGTTTTTCTGACAAATATGCGTACCTTTTTGCTCGTCCGGATCGTATATTCTCAAAGCTAAAACTCCCCCGGTACTATTTCTAAGAACGGAATCGTTTTCACCGGTTAATTTATCTACTGAGTGTATGGATTGATCGTTGTCGTCGGCGAAGTAAAGTTTGCTTTGATAAACGGTAATAGCGGAAATTGAAATTTGCTCGGAAAAATTCAACTTCCTAACATCGGTACCGTCGAAATTGCTGTGGTACACTTCCAAGTCGCTTATCCAGAATAATTTAGAGGATCTTAAGTCGATTGTTAAGCTTTTAGAGTTTGTTTTTAAGTTTGGTACTATTATTTTACGGTTAGTACCGTCCATTTTACTACTTTCCAATATATCAGTGTCGTTTATGGAAGATATCCAGTATAATTGACCTTCTTGTGGGTTTAAACACACCGATAAGACATTTGTATTTTCAATAATCATCGTTATATATTCCCCTTTTAAATTTGACGCCATAATACCGATTTTAAAGGAAACGTACAACAAATGGGAAATCCAGTCGAGGGCTAGACCCGAAGGATTCTGTAAACTCGTGTCTAATAATGTCTCCGAAGGTCCGTGAGTTAAGCTTGTTCTTTTTATTTCGTTTATATGAAAATCGGCCCAATACAAAGTTTTATTTTTCGCCAAATATTCGATTTGTACGGGACTGAATACTTGCGGGACGCTTATGGTTGGAATCGTGTGGTAATAAGGCTGTAAAATATCGACACCTCTAATTTCGTTGTTTCTGGATATTAGTAGTACTTTGTCGTTGACCACGCAGGTTTTGTTGTCTTGGCTTAGACGCATTACGTGCGGGCAGTCGCATTTGTAAACTTTGTTGTAGTGTATGAGGCATAAATGCGAGCATCCGCCGTTGTTTGTACCGCACGGGTTTATGCCGTCTCTCGGTTGCCGGCTGGGGTGTAGGATTTTTACGTCGAACGGTTGAGATAGAGTTCTTTGGATTACGCGAACGTCTCCTCCTGTGAATTTATTCGCTCGGGCGACGCTGTTTGTACGCCAATCTGGAATTGACGA
This sequence comes from Galerucella pusilla, assembly GCA_910591695.1. NCBI lineage: Eukaryota > Metazoa > Arthropoda > Insecta > Coleoptera > Chrysomelidae > Galerucella > Galerucella pusilla. The sequence goes on along the minus strand of CAJUYI010008816.1, from coordinate 5,534 downwards.
ATTATATATTGTTAATCATAATTCTAATGCTTTGAAAATATTTTTATGGGTATTTTTGGGAGCTACTGGGTTGAATTGAACGATTTTTTTATATAAAATGTCAAAAGGATCTTGAATATTTGAAAATTTCAAAAAAATTTGTTTGTCCGTTGGTCGGAAATGTAAGCGCTTACTCAAAAAATCGTAGAGCCAACAATAATAGAAATTTTGAGCTGAAATTTGGAAGACACATTCTAAGATAATAAACGAATACGGGAAAAATTCAGCGAAATCGTATCTTTATTATTTTGTATACAGGGAAACCGGAAAGTGAGAGTATCGAAATTTCGGAAAAGTAAATATTTTTATTAAAGATTTGAAAAGAATTGTAAACATTTTCGGCATTTCGTCATTTTCGGCTAGAATTAGTGGATTTTTATATTTGAAATTGCAAAAAGGACCATGGTTCCCATTTTGAAAATTTAGAAGATTCAAAAAATGGATTTGCGTATCGGTCGTAAATGCACGTGGTCAAAAAATCCTAGAAGCGGCAGTAATTAGAATTTTCATCTGAAATTTGGAAGTTACAATGTTAAATAATGGACAAATATTGAAAAAAATCAGCGACAAGATGTCTCTATTATTTTGTATACAGGGACACCAGAAAGTGGGAAGATCTGAAATGCGGAAGTAGAAAAATGTTTGAGGCTTTAGAAAATTTTTATGGGTATTTTTGGAATCTACTGGGTTGAATTAAACGATTTTCTTGTATAAAATGTAAAAAGGACCTTGAAAATTTGGAAAATTGAGAAAATTAGTTTGTCTATTGGTCGTAAATATAAGCGTTTACTCAAAAAATCGTAGGGACAACAATAATGGAAATTTTGAGCTGAAATGAAGACACACTCTCAAATAATGGTCAAATTTGGAAAAAAATCAGCGAATACGTATCTGTATTATTTTGTATACAGGGAAACCGGAAAGTGAGAGTATCGAAATTTCGGAAAATAAAATATTTTAATTGAAGATTTAAAAAGAATTGTGAACATTTTTGGCGTCTACTGGCTAGAATTGGTGGATTTTTATATTTGAAATGATCAACAGGACCTTGGTTTCAATTTTGAAAATTTGGGAGATTTAAAAATTGGATTTTCGTATCGGTCGTAAATGCATGTGGTAAGTTAAAAAATCCTAGAAGCCATAATAATTGGAATTTTGAGCTGAAATTTGGAAGTTACACTCTTGAATAATGGACAAATATGGAAAAAAATCAGCATTAACGTGTCTCTGATTTTTAATATACAGGGGCACCGGAAAGTGGGAAGATCTGAAATGAAGTAGAAAAGTGTTTGATGCTTTGGAAAAATTTTATGAGTATTTTTGGAATCTACTGGGTTGAATTAAACGATTTTTTTATATAAAATGTCAAAAGGACCTTAAAAATTTGGAAAATTGAAAAAATTAGTTTGTCTATTGGTCGTAAATATAAGCGGTTACTCAAAAAATCGTAGGGACAACAATAATGGAAATTTTGAGCTGAAATTTGGAAGACACACTCTCAGATAATGGACAAATATGGAAAAAAATCAGCGAAAGCATGTCTCTCATATTTTGTATACAGGGGCACCAGAAAGTGAAGAGATCTGAAATGCAAAAATTGAAAAATATTTGAGACTTAGAAAATTGATTTAATGGGCATTTTTTGGATCTACTGGCTAGAAAAAGTGGATTTACATGTAAAGAATCATCAAAAAACCTTGGTTTCGATTTTGAAAATGGAAAAATTCAAAAAATCGGTCGTAAATACACGCGGTGAGTCAAAAAATCGTTGGGGTCATAATAATTAGAAATTTGAGCTGAAACTTGGAAGATACACTCTCAAATAATGGACAAATATGAAAAAAAATCAGCGAAAACATATCTCTGATATTATGTATACAGGGGCACCGGAAAGATCTGAAATGCGGAAATTAAAAAATTTTATTCAAGACTTAAGAAACCCGTTATGGGCATTTTAGGAATTTATGGGGTCGAATAAATGAATTTTCATATTTAATAATGACAGAAAGACTTTCTATACAGGGAAACCAAAAATAAAAAGTTCGGAAATTGACGAATTAAATGATTTGGACACATCATACAACAGACATATTTGAGAGACTAAAAATTCTCTTTTCATACAAAATTTCATGCTTAATCTATTGACCTTGGGTGAAACGGTTATAGAGTTATATCAAAAAGTTTGGAGTCATCCTTCGACCCAGTTTTCACATTGACTTTAGAAAAAGTATACGACAACTACCTTGAATTTGAAAATTTTAAAATAAAAAAATCTTACCGGTCCAATAAACGTAATTTTCAAAAACAGTAATGGCGAACGGATGCGACAACATCTCGTGATTGCGCATAACTTCATGTAAATCCCCGCCGTCATAATTTGTCGTATGAATTGAATCCGATCTAGCGTCTATCCAATAAATTCGTCGAATAGTATAGTCCAAAGTTAAGCCGTTCGGCCATCCATTGTTGCCGATTTTCACAACAATCTGTCGATCTAATCCGGCCAAAGAGCATCTTTCTATCCTCGGTAATTGATTATCCCAATCTGTCCAAAATAAGTAACCGTCTCTGGGATCAACGGCTATTGCTCGAGGACTTTCCATGTCACCGGCTACGAGGGTGCGTCGAAAACTACCGTTGATTTTAGCTACTTCTATTTGGTCAAGATTGCTTTCCACCCAGTATAAATTTTGTCCTGAAAAAAAATTGTTTTTTTAATTTTTTTTTTAATTTTTTGAAAATCCAACTTACCTAACCAATCAACAGCTAGTCCTTCAGCTGTCGTAAGTCCGGTTTGAACAACGACCTCGATATTACCGAGCGACCCTCCAACAACGGTTCCTCTGTATATTTTATCGTCGATTACGTCCGTCCAAAAAATCATGTTTGTATCGTTCGTGTAATAGAAATCCAACGTTATTGTATTTTTTAAACTGGCTATGAAAGATTTGAGGCCGAAAGTGTGTAAATCGACGCCTCTGAGCTCGTGGCGGTTGCTGAAGATCACGTAAGGTCTTCCGCTATCGGTACTTTTGCACGTAAAACCGTCGTCTTGAATTACGTAACCTTCTTGACAAGTACATTTGAACCGAGAACCTGAAAGAATTGAGCTGGTGAAATTTTCAATTTTTTTTGTGAAAATTCCACACTTGTGATTTTTAACCAATCAGAACGTGTATTTCTGTCAGATCACCATAGCAACGGATGAATTTTTCCTGGTGGGTACCCAACAGCGAATTATACGGGAAATTTTTTTGACGTTTATAATGACAGACTATTTTTTTCGACAATCTAATTCTTATTTGTAGTACAGGGAATGAAGCATTTCACCTGGCAATTTTTTCGTCCAGCATGGATTGACTTGAAATTTTAACAGAAGGTAGGTGATAGCCCAAGGATCAAAATCTATATCGAACCGAAGGGCGCTAAATCCTTGGGGGCGGTTGCCACCCCATCTCGGGGGCGAAAATTTTTTATTACATTTTAACCACAGTAATCGATTGAAAAAGTGATTCTAAGCAAAAAACGTTCTATACATTTTTTTTGTAAAATCAATTTTCTATAAGTTATTCGCAATTGAAGAAAAAATCGACGTTTTTGATATGTTTTTCGCGGATAACTCGAAAATGATGCATTTTATCAAAAAAACTGTAGAGAGCAAAATTGTAGCTTTTAAAAAAAACAAGCAAAACCCTTTTTTATAATTTTTCTAAGACCAATAGGAACCGAGATATGGCCCATCAATGATTAGCTTTTTTTCCCAAATGCAAAATGTGATAGATTCAAAGTCAAATACCGGAAAAATGATGCATTTTTCGTAGAAAACTCATAGAATCTTTTTCAAAGAGCATAATTAGACCTTCCTTTTTAAAAATAAGAAGGTCTGTAGCATCAAAATTGAGTGAATTATAACAAAAATAATGTCAGTACTGAATTTTTTATACAAAAAAATCGGTGAAAACAACCCCCTAACTACCCCCCTAATTAAAATTGATCTTTACCCTTGTGCAATTCTCTTTGTACATGTATGGTTAATATGTCCAAGAAGTTTGACCAATTTAAAATTCATAGTTTTCGAAAAATTATGGCTTAAAGTAAAAAGTTATTTTTCATAATTTTGTATTTTTTACCCTTTCTTCCAAAATAACTCCGGAAATATTAGAGGTACAAGCAAAGTTAAAAAACGAAATTGTAGCTTTTTTTATGACAAAAATGTTCCTGTAAGTAAATTTTTTATACAGTTAATATTTGACGAGATATAGCCGTTTAAAACGTCTATTTACGCACGAGCACCACCATTTTTTAGCCCTTTAAACTCACCCCATTTCAAAACGAAAGGGTCTAAAGAGATTTAACTTACAGATCCTTGTAGTTCTTGAAAAACCCCACAAAATCGTTTTTGAATAAACTTTTTATCAACAACTTGATAATTTCCAAGAAACATTACAATAGGGTCCTACTAGGGATTGTCCTAATGACTACTTAGAAATTTTGCAGGTATATACGGTGAAACTTGGTCTCGCCCAAATTTGTATAATTTGTTTTGCTCAGAGTCGCTTACGTTCCATAAGTGTTAACTGTGTTGTGAAAAATGTCTTCAAGTTTCACCCCAGTATGATGAAATAGCCTAGAATCGTGGGATAACAGTGCTTCGTTTGCCGCCATACCATTGTGAATTAAATGCGATAGAGTTAATAAGGACCCAAATGAAAGGTTATGTAGCTAGACATAATAAAACATTTAAAATGAAAGATGTTCGTGAACTAATGAAGTACTCATTGACAACAATAACTGAAGAGAACTGGAGAGATACTGTGAATCATGTAATTAAATAGGAAGAGAAATTGTGGGTTTTAGATAACCTCATAGAACAAACTATAGAACCGAAAGTGATCTCTCTGGACGAGTCTTCGGATGATTCTTGTATGGCCAGCGAAGAGGATGATACTATAGATTGAATTTTATATTTCCTATAAATGGTATGTTTACTTTACTTGACATACATTAATTCATTGTCAATAAATTTGAATTATGAAAATTAAACTATATTTTCTTTAATTAATTTAATTTAATAAAAATGAAAATGTAACTTGTTAATAGGCCTGAACGAATGAATTTTATATCAACTGTAATGTCGACCGAATCTAATTAAATAAGCAGAATAAACTAACATCGTAATCTCCGCCACTGCCGCAATATTTATCGTTTATCTGGCATTGTTCAGTTTTATTACCATATTGTATTTTGACCTCAACCTTTGGGGACCTCAACAGTAGAGTTGGGAAAAGAGATGAAGAATCAGGACAAACAATTGGAATGCAAGGAGAAGACACAAGAAATGGAAATGGGCGAAGATTGATTGATTTTTGTTTAACCAACGAACTCATAATAACAAACACATATTTTAGCCATAAATATATACATAAATATACCAGAGAGATGCCAAGTAGAAATGAAAAATCTATAATAGATTATGTTATAGTAAATAGCGAAAA
>CAJUYI010008815.1:0-10597 GCA_910591695.1 Galerucella pusilla | reverse complement strand
TCAATTTCAAATTTTATAGATTCCTCTCCTTCATTTATATTTTTTGAGATATTAAATCATGAGGCCATATTACAACTGTCATTATTTTGATACATCGAGTTTTGTTCAAATCGTTTCATCATTTGCATTCAGATAAATTCTATAAAATCGGATTTTTTCAAGACCTCTAATTTATTATTTTTATTCCACGATAAGTACAGAAATTTCTGTTTCGCTTTTAATGAAAATTTCCAACTTAACCTCGCTTTTTGGACGGAGGCTAAACAAGCAGTCAACGTATTTACGCACACGACAAAGTAATTTTTTGACTCATTGATTGATTTCGCGAGGTTAGTAGGTATGACGTCAGGGTAAAGGTCAATTTTTTCTACTGTAGGTGTTTTGGGTTGAATCTTCATTATTTGAAGTCAGGATTCTACTATTAAAGTAATGAATCACCCTGTATAGAAATAAATTGGAATGAAATATTGGACAGAATAGATGTGTTTACCAACAAATAAATTCGTAAACATAAATACATTTAGTTTTGATTTTGTTGATATTAAATGACATATTATTAAAAAATAATAATTATAACCAGCTCCAATAAGGTCATCATCCAGACTCCTAATTGACGCGCATAATTTTAATCTTTTGTTTTCACAAAAATCTCCGAAAAACAAAAACCACATTTTCAAATGAACTTTACATTGTAAACATGTAATCTTAAAGGTCAGTAGGATGTTATTACGTGATTAAATGATTCGGATGTTAGTACATTGTTGATGGACCACAGCCAGACTACACTCTTAAGTAGTTGAAATTAACTTAAAGGGGCACATGATTCATCAGCCTCCCACGCGTTAATTAGTGTTTTTTGAATAATTTTTTCACATTTACCTTAATTTAGTTAACGTTAACGAGAGGAGAAAGATGTGGTTGTTTTTGTTAGGTGTTTGTTTTTTTGGAGGCGTTTCGACAGATACGTCTTCCAATTATTTTTGCGCTGATATGAATCCACAACATCACGTTATGATCGATCAGGTAAGATTTGTTTCTAAAATCGTTTTCCGACTAATGAAAATAGGAAATTTAGGAGAAAATTCATTTTTTTTACTTGTTTTAATAGTATATTATACACCAAAAGGAGTGAAGACTATTATTATTGACCGAGCCCCAAGATTATTTCGCGAGGAGCTTTTCCCCGAGCGGAATAAGGTGCGAGGTTTATAAATGTCTTCAACACCATTAGACCATTGCCGAAGCCTTCAAAAACAGTAAAAAGTGAAAAAAAATAATAGTAGGATAAAACCCATTAGAAAAGGAGGTGAATATGATATAATTGAGGAAAAAAATAAATTACGGGCGATCCGAGTTCGGAAAGTGGGAGGGGGTGGGTTTTTAAGGGTAAAATATGGTTAATCTCGATTTCCGGCAAAACTACAAGTCCTACGAAAAAAAGTTAAATGGCAAAGTTGTTAGTAATAAAAAGCTCTACAACTTTTGTATTCACAATTTTTACACATAACCCCAAAATTTATGTGAAAAACTCAAATAACCAAGTTTTTGGTTTTTTATTTTTATCTTTTTCAAAAAAAATACTTTTTCACGAAATTTTGTGAAAACTTAACTTATTATGTCCCAAATACACTGTAATTTATTTGATTTGAAATATACTTTTTTTTCACCCTATTTTGACTTAATATCAAAAAAGCACCCTAATTTTCAATCGAAAATTCTCGCGTCAAAATATCAGCTTTTTCAAAAAGTCGGTGGGCTTTTTGTTCGTTGAAATCTGTACTTTCTGATAGTCTGAAAAAAATATACATCTCCATGGTAAATGTTCTCAGAAACTGCAAAAAATCAAAAAAACTCAGATTCGAAGTTTTTTTTTAATCACCATGTACAATTTTGAGCTATTTATTAAAATTCACACTTCAATTACTCAAAAAACATAAGATTCCATGTTACATTGATGGACGAAAAAATTGCAAATCGAAATACACTAGTCAATCAAGGTTTCAAAAAAATCAATTGGCAAGAATTAAATCACCCTTCATTTTGGCAAACCTCTCACCCACTGAAGGAGCAGCAGAACAGAATTGTTACAGGGCATATTATCAGCTTCAAACTCGGTTAGGCAACGATTTGACAACAACAGATAGAAGCTGGAAGAAACATCAACGTGGCATTATAACCAAATTTACAGAAAAGGATTTAATTCCGGAAGTATTGCTCAAAGCTATTTGCTGTCGCTGTGAAGCTGGGTGTAACAGTTTGGAATGTGGCTGCCGAAAACATGGTTTAAAATTCACAAATTTATGTAAAAATTGTCATGGTTCTGAAAATTGCTCCAATATGGAAGAAAAAACCAACGAAGAAGTAAATGATTCAGATGAAATTGTGGATGAAGAACCAATGCAGATTGGAAATAACATCGGAGACGAAAAAGGTGATGGTCTTGAAGATTTCGAAAATCAACTAGAGTTGGAAAGGTTTGTCGAGTCTAACGATGAAGAAATGCCATCAAAGAAACAAAAATTAACGGATAGGTGATTAGAATTCAAGATAGTGTATTCATAAATTTCAAAATTAACGTTTTTAAAATTATTATAATGTATTCAAAGTGAACTATCTAAATTCAATAGTACGATTTACAAGTATATTCACATTTTATGAGATTTTCTATGACATGAATGTAATTCGAATTTAGTGGATAAACTTTTTAACTCGACAAAATTGCAGCAATCACATTTTTTCGATGAAATTGTACATAGTGATTAAAAAAAACTTCGAATTCGAGTTTTTTTAATTTTTTGCATTTTCTGAGAACATTTCCCATGGAGATGTATATATTTTTTAAGACTATCAGAAAGTGGAGAGTTCATCGAACAAAAAGCCCACCGACTTTTTGAAAAAAGCTGATATTTTGACGCGAGAATTTTCGATTGAAAATTAGGGTGCTTTTTTGATATTGAGTCAAAATAGGGTGAAAAAAAAAGTATTTCAAATCAAATAAATTACAGTGTATTTGGGACATAATAAGGTAAGTTTTCACGAAATTTCGTAAAAAAGATACTTTTTTTGAAAAAGATAAAAATAAAAAACCAAGAACTTGGTTATTTGAGTTTTTCACATAAATTTTAAGGTTATGTGTGAAAATTGTGAATACAAAAGTTGTAGAGCTTTTTATTACTCACAACTTTGCCATTTAACTTTTTTCCGTAGGACTTGTAGTTTTGCCAGAAATCGAGATAAACCATTTTTTACCCCTAAAAACTCACCCCCTCCCACTTCCCGAACTCGGATCGCCCGTAATTTATTTTTTTCTTCAATTATATCATATTCCCCTCCTTCTCTAACGGGTTTCATCCTACTATTATTTTTTTTTTGTTTCAAAAATTATCGACTCTGGTCTACATATGGTGTATAAACAATTTTTTCCACTACTAGCTGTGAAGTTGACAATTATTGCTGCTTCTAGCCAACTGAGGAGTTGAATTTCTATATTAGTGGTTATTAATTTTTAAGAATAAAAAAAAATTCTTTTATTAACCTAGGTCAATGGACAAATTCAAATACAGGGCGTCCCACTATAAAGTAACACATTTTGACGGCTTATTACTCGAGAATGGAAAAAGATATCGACGTGCAGATTTCGCTAAACTTCTTATAATTCCTTCAAATTTTTATTGACCTAGTTGCCAAATGTATATCTTTTTCCGAAAGCGCCGAAAAAAAATGACCATTTTTGAAACGAAATTATCGGTTTATTTTGAATACAACACCCTATATGTTTTAATACCATCTGAAAGTCCCTTTCTTCCCCTTTCCAAAAATGTATACATTATCGACATATACTGAAGTTTTAAGGGAAATATTTATTTTTTTATGAAACCATGTCAATAACTTCCAAACGTAAATTATCAAAGGTATGGTGGAAATAATACCCTTTGTTCAGTGGCGTAGCGTGGGTGGGGCATCCCGCCCCGGCCGGGAAGTCCGCGGGGGCGGCAAAATGTCTCCAGCAGTTTGTTTCCTGTTCTGAATCAGAGAAAGATATAAGTGGTAAAGGACCACTGGAGCTCCTCCAGTTCATTCAAAAACTGAATCTTGTAATTTCGGTTCCAAATATAGTCATCTTGATTCGCATATATTTGACTTTGGCGATTAGTGTTGCAAGTTGTGAGAGAAGTTTTTCGAAGTTGAAGCTAATAAAAAATTACCTCAGATCTACTATGAGCTCCGCTAGACTATCAAACTTGGCTATATTGTCGATTGACCAAGAATTGGCTGCCAATATTGATTTCGACAAAGTTATTTCTGACTTCGCTGCTCGTAAGGCCCGTAGAATCCGCTTGTAAAACCGCTCATCCTATTTTACCTTCAATAAAAATTACCTCATTGCCTGTGAAATTTAATTTTAATTAAGCACCTATAGAATGGGGGCGACAAAAGGGGTCTCCCGCCCCAGGCGCCAAGATGGCACGCTACGCCAATGCCTTTGTTTGCGCCTATTGTTTAAATTAAAGAAAATTATTGGCAACATCGCATTTTTTTAGTAAAATGAAATCGAATCGAACCTCTAATGGATTTTAAAAGAGTAGTAGTAATAAAATATCAAACCGGAGAAATAGTTTAGTTGTTTATCGGAACAAAAAAACTTCCATTGTAAAACCGTTAAAATTGTGACAAAATCTGAATAAATCATTGTTTTGAGCGAAATCAGGAGTTTACAATTCTACTGAACATTGCCCAATCTCTTTATCCTTGTTTTATCCTAACTTTTTCCTCATCGGTGAGTCTTTTTTTTTCTTTATTATATTGCTGCTTATTGTGTTACTAAGGAATACCCTTCTTGGTGTGCGTCATCGATTGTTAATGTCCTTCTAACACATTGCGTAGAAAGAAATGGAAAAAAAGGCAGTTATGTTACTACTAAATTTGGCAACGTTGGAATATGTCGGGAAAATAAGCTCTCGTTAAAATTCAGGCTCAAACAATGACTGATGTCATAGCGAGTACGTTCATAATATATCGAAAACTGACCTTGTGCTTGTCAGCCAGACGACGGAGTAAACGCTTCTCGTGGTGCGTTTGTGAATTATTTTAAATTTTTGCAGGTTTCGCTCGTAGTGGAAAAAAATGTATATACACCATGGTGGTGAAGACATTCATAAGCCTCGCACCCTATTCCACTCGCTCAATAATAATAGTCTTCACCACCTTGGTGTATAATATACTATTTCCCACTACTAGCCAAATTTGAGACAAAAATTAATCACAAACCTCGAGAAGTGTTTACCCCCTCGTCTGACTGACAAGTACACTGTCAGTTTTCAATATATTACGAAAGTACTCGTTATGTCATCAGTCATTTTTGGTTGAGCGCGAATTTCAAACTAATGGCATTTCTATTCAAATAATTTCAAGCAGCAAATATGAAGACAATCTCCTGGGTATACAAGATTATGTTGTACAAGTTTTTGTTGAACTACTATCCCTGAATTCTCAAAATATTCGAATTTCTCCATTACTGACCTAGGTTAATAATAGAAAGAATTATTAACCACTAATAGAGAAATTCAACTTCTCAGTTGGCTAGAAGCATTAATTGTCAACTTCACAGCTAGTAACGGAAAAACATATTTTTAGTACAAAATGCGCAAAAGCACGTTATGTATGACATATTCATTCATTATAACCTTCCATTCTTCCATTTTTTTAGTTAATGGGTATGTGGTTCGGTGTGGAAATAATAAACCACCAAGATGAAGTTTTTCATACTAAAACGGAGTTTTCTTGTCCAATAATTCACATATCAGAAGACAGAGAAGCTACATCGACATACAATCCATTATATAGAGATTACAATTATGGATACAACTATGGAAGAGGTAAAAATATGAAAAATTTACATTATTTTAATAACATTCAACGCCACCACATAAATAAGCGCTGAAACCGAGCGCACCAAGCGAAGCCCTGGCGGGGCGGGTCACTAGTTGCAGTGTAAATATACATCCTTTGTTTTAGCACATGACTATGGCGGGATATCAATAACTGATCGACCGATTCCCGCATACGCCGATAGAAATACAGTAAACGAGATTCGACGAAAAGTCTACGAACAAGCGGAGTACGATCGACAAACTACATACGGAAACTACCCAGCCGTTAGAAAACAACGTTTATATGATTTAAAACAAAGCACAGCCGAGGTCAAGTTCCTTAGGGTTATTTGGGACGAAAATGGAGAAAGTACCGAGTATCATGTTAGGTACAACGTAAGTAAATCTGGATTTTGGATCAGTTCTGGACCCGAAAATGGAGGTAAGTCAAGTCACTCGTAAGTATGAAGTTAGCCCAGTTAGGCAATCCAGATCACGTGACCCAATATGGCCGTGCAGGACAAACAATTTAGACAGATAGGTTAGTTTTGTATTGTCTATTCAGTCATAAACAGTGCTCAAGACTTTTTGGTCGAATTTATTAGTACATTTTGCTTCCATTTAGAATATTTTATTAGTGTTTATTATATTGTTCATTTGATTACATAGTATTTTTTATTTAGAATATATCACTTTTCTTAATTTTTATAAATATTGTTATTGAACAAAACTGAACAAAATGCCTGCTACATACAGCCTGATATTTTATTTTTGATTCTGTTAAATCATCTTTATTGATTGCTGCTAACCACATTTCTCTACGCTTCTTACTTAATTCATTCTTGTGCACCAAAAATGTGTTCTTTAAAACAGCTGGGACCTTAAAAAAGCTTACTTAGTCTCGGTTTGAACGGCTCCCACAACCGACTACAATACAAGTTGTTGGCATTTTGAAGTAGGTGTTTCACTCCTGAAATCCGTAAGCATAAAAGTTAAATACTGCACGTGATATCTTCAAATTCAAGCAAGTGGAATTTTAATGCCAGCAATTTCATAAAAGTTTCACATTATAATATTGTATATGTTTTAGTCAGTGTGTACTTACCCGTAAATATTAAATAATAATTATTGATAGTCTAAAAACCACTAACAAAAATAATGTTCTTATATAGGTACACAACTAAAAGTTGGTCCTAAATTGATATACCCAGCTTAAAAGTTTTATAAAACTGAACTTTTTATTGTATATTATCAGTATAGAGACACCAAAGCAAAATAAAAGCACCTTTCTCCAAAATAAACACTTGTATACCTAATGGTTACCAAAATCCACGGTCTACAATGTATTAAATCACATTTGTTTGCCCTGTGTCGCCATGTCGCCAAATTGAAATTGAATTTTATTTGACAGGTCTCTGGATTGCCTAGTACAATAATGACAGAAGTCAATTATTCGCGAACAAATTTCAGAGCATTTTTTAGTAATTTTTTAAAACATTACAAGATTATCTATAAATAAATGTTTCAGTGTCTATTGTATGTGGAAATTACTTGAAAAACTTCAAAGAATTCCCAAATATGTTTTATTTAAACTATATATTTGATAAATACATTTTAATAATTTGAAAACCTTACGCATTGATTTGTCGAATGTCAATTTTACAACATGGCGCTGGTTTTGACCAACTTTTGACAACAAGTTTTCACATACAACTGCAACTTCAAGTGGGTTTTTCTTACGCTAAACCACAAAACTATAGAAGTGAGGTTCCAAACCCATCCACCTGAAGCGCTAGCTGCAATCGAGTTGTCTTGATAGGCAAGGCAGCTAGGGCCACAAAATAAAGTCCTGTGTCAAGGTATGAAAGAAGAACTTCAGCGATTTCAGTGAAATGGGTTCAAATTTATTTCAAATTAAACTAAGATGGCTGCTGCGCGTTTAAGAACCAGATGAAACTAATAATTAGTCACAATCAATGCCACTTTAAGCATCGCTTTTACAAAAATTAGCTTTAGATGCTGATTTTACTTTTCTTATTTCAGGTGCCTCGTTAGATCCACATTACAGCCACTTCGGCGGAGTCATACAAGTTTTAAAAGCAGTTGGAAATCACATGGTTTTAACTTTCTGTCATCAATTACCGAACAGACAACTTTACTCCATTTTGTTATCTAGAGAATTGAATTTAGAAAACGTGGAAATTCACGGAGTTCACAATATGCTTAATAGAAAAGGTCTACGGACAAATTCGGTGAAAAGAACCTGTAGTGGAGGTGGTAAAAATCAAGTGAATCCATTGGTTACTTTTGTAACGTTATTGGTACTACCGTTACTTACTTATAAATTCTAGGTACACTTGTATAAAAAAAGGTAAAACAATTAGATTAATTTTTTACTAGAACTTAAAGTATGAACGGTAATTTGAAACGGGGATAACGAGACCATCATGAGCATATACAGAATAAGTGTTAGTGCATAATTTTGATTATTGATATTCACCTACACCTTGAGCTCCTTGATTATAAAAGTAGTTTTATTAAGTTACTCTTGTAAATATTTTTTATGACAACATAATTTCTGTGACTAATAAATATTAGGTAATTATTATTATATTTTGTTTATTTAAAATCACTTAACTACATTAAAAACAAATTTTCCTGTCCTGGTGACTGTAAACCAATGAACATAGTAGATGCTTGTTTGTTTATATTGACATAAAAACATTCAAAAGTATCTGTACAAAATAGTGTCTTCCATGCAAAAGGAATAGGAAAATATTTAAAAAGTAAAACTTACGTTTTGTACTTCCATCTCTCTACCAATACCATTTAGACTACTGCACCATTTTTCCATTAACCAGCTTTTTTAGAAGCACTAAAGCCCGAAATAATCGAACCATTTCCATTTACCGACCGGCGATTGCCACCACATTAAATTGATCTCTTAGTCAAAGGCATACCTCATATAACTTTCCTTTTGATACTGCCTCTTATTATTTATTTATTTAATATTTATTTTCAATTACCAAACCAATGAATATTTATTAACATTTTATACTGAACCATATACCACAAACATTTGTAATTGTCTAAGTAATCTGGGCATAAAATTGTCATATATGTGAGAATAATAAAAATAAAAAATAAAAAATAAGTTTGTAGGTAGTGGCTGAGTTTTGAAAAGATCTTCAAAAACTACAAGTCTTTATTGTTCCCAAGGAAAGATACATGATCCCATTTTCTATTACACACATTACAGAGGCATACATAACAATTTGACAATTTGTGTAACCACAAAAATATTCTTCAGTTCATAAAAAAGTAAATTTAAGATGTTGCAGTATACATCATATCTGTTTAAATATAATCTGAAGTATGTAAAAGATTGTAACAATATATGTAATTTTTAGCATTTCTATTTTTGTTATTTGTTGACAACAATCACCTACCTTAAGGCATATCGCATTTTTGTGTCTAAACGAACGATAAAATCTGTAAAAGAAAGCAATATAAAAGTGATATAATCATTATTGTTCGATGACAACGTTGACTCAATGACTAAGAGCCGAGTGAAAAATTTAAATTAATTTAAACATCTATAATATACCAATTATTACAAAAGCTATCATGGAAATTAGCATTTTCAACTATCTACCTAAATAAATCAAGGAAAGTACAAACACGCTATCATTTTCTCGATGTCTTAAATCCTTCTTTGAATATATGTAAAAGAAATATCAAATATCAACTATATTATGAAAAAGTGTGAAATAATATTTAAAATATTAATTACTTACATTTTATTAAATATACCATGAAATAGGTACACTCTTATCACTCGAATGAAGCATACTCTTTTTTTGTAATAAATTTTTTTCTACGCGTAACAAAAAAAACACCGACTCGGTCCATGTCCATAGATAATTTGGGTAAGTCACACAGTCACAGCCTACTAGTTAAACGTAGATCGATGATTTAACCATAGATCTACATACATACAATACTTTTGGTTATGCAACATAACTTACACTGAAGCATATGTCATACAGCTACAAACCACATGATTTCCGAATAATGAAAAAGAAGAAACCACAGATACTTGAAAATAGGTTATGTGTGGATGACACTAAAATTGAAAACCATTATATTATATTTCTCTATGTTGAAAACTTTAGGCGCGTTGAGCATTTTTGGGTGGAAAAAATTATGGAATATGCAGAAGGTAAGAATCAAGGAACAATTAAACTAAGCACGCTCAAACAGGGGAAGATAGAGCATAATCGACAATATTTAGAAGATATTCACAATTCGGTACGATACCATTTATGATTAAAATAATACATCGATTAATTTTTTGAAACGTATATTTATACCAACGATTATACACCCTACAGGATTGCTTATTCGCTTAAATATTTCGTCGGTGCTTACGTCACCAGTGGACCTCGACCGATTTAAAATGTACTGCAATCGTTAATATTTTCCACTTTTTGCTTGTTTATTTGCAAAAAATAATAATAAATACATTTTTTTGTTGATATGTTATTTTAAAAAGTTATATTTAGTAGTATAAGTAGTAATAAAATATGAATTGACGATTGAAACAATAACTTTGAATTGAAGAAACTTGCTTATAATTTATTTTGCACAGAAAGAGAAGCAAATCTACGAGCTATGCTTATGGGTTAACTCAGCAGTATATATTTTTTTCTTATGAGGAAAATAAA
>CAJUYI010008814.1:0-10601 GCA_910591695.1 Galerucella pusilla | reverse complement strand
CATACAAATCATTATCAATAAGCCACGATTCCAACAATTTAATAATACTTTGCATTTTATTTATTGTCTCTTCCACATTTTCACCCTCTACTGAAATTGTAGTGTCATCAGCAAATAAATTTAAAACTAATGGAATATCACAGAAGTTAACAATATCATTGATAAATAAAATGAAAAGAAGAGGCCCTAATACTGTTCCTTGAGGGACTCCATACTTCACAAGAAGTTCACTGGACTGAAAATTATTCACTTTTACTCGTTGGTAACGATTTTTCAATTAACTGCTTAACCATTCTTGTGCATTTCCAACTTAAGCATGTTTGCTTGTTGAATATAATATGAACCAAACATTGATGTGGTTTCGGAGAATGTGAGAAAGGCTCGGATTGATTGATTATCAGATTCCATCCAGCCGAGATTTAACATCATCAGTCTTTTGCTTTTGGTAGTAGGGTTTATGTGAAAACACTGGTTGTCCTTATCAGGTTCTACAATGAGGATTTTTCAATCTTATCATTGGATAGTCAACATAATATGATATCTTCTGTACGTTCCTTGTGGCACTACTTATTCTTTTTCCACAGTAAAAATTCGAAGCCGATAAATCAACCCGATCTGGAGTTATAGCTAAGTAATGTAAAAATGTTCCAAATATTGAACTATTTAACTATTCAAAAGTTGAAATTGTACTTTTTTTGTGGTTACAATGATAGAAGTGAACGAGAAGTAATGGAAATAGTTAATCAAAGACATCCATATTGCCGTATTTGCTGCTTTGTAGTGCACACAATTGAGAAAAGTATTTATTGAGACTGGAGCAGTGACCAAACGTATTTAAAAAAAATTGCAGGCAAGAAATTTGAATGACCGTATTGCCAACAACTACTACTTTGCCAACAATCCAACTTATTAGGCACAGTTTTACATTACTTCAAGAAGCTATAACTCCAGATTGAATTAAGTTATCGGCTTCGAATTTCCACTGTGCAATATGTTTGAGTCCTAGTTTTTATTTACCATGATGCAATTTCGAAAATTTGTCTACATTCTACGTGGAAAATTGATGAAAATACCATTTTTTCCAAATGCATGTTGTAATAACTTTGATAAAATTTTACTAGTTCACATTTGTGATAATTCTGAATCCGGTGGTATAATTCTATTTGAGAAAAAAAAAGCCTAATGTACTTTTGTCTTTTTTGGCAAAGGAAAATTAACATAGAGGGCCTTGAAAATAGTAATTAAGCTATGAAAATGTGTGCCAAAGTACTGTTTTTGATACTGAATCTAACAAAAAAAATTAAATCAAAATCGGTTGAGAAATGCGGATTTTACAGGGGTGCTTCCAAACAAAATGGGTCACACTGTATAATAATTAATATGATATTATCATGTGTGCTGCGTATAGGTCATAATTAAATATTATTGATTTCTCTGACAATCATGTGGGAGTTAATGAGATTCGATTAATAACTTTCTATTGATTAATAATAAAACTTGACTCGCTCACAATATGTTTATGTTTTGAATTTGGAAAATATTTCTGTATATGCGGAATATTTCCCGAACTATTCGGAAGGGATCTTTCCAAGAACATTGACCTACAATAAAGGGTCATATCATCCCAAAAAAATAAGGAAAAGTCTTTGCTGAAAGCATTTGCTCGTTCACCTCAGAGAGCAAAAGGGAAGTAGAAAAATAATATGAAAAGGAAAACCTGATAATGTGATTACTTATAGATGGGCACCGTAGAGGGTTTTTGTGAGTATGGAATATCTAAATAAAGAGAACAATACATCAAAAGCATAGTATTGAGTTACGTAGTATTTGGGTTTTATGAGCTGCCTTCATAGTTTAAAAACTGTACTTTACTTTATCAATACATCCATGTAACGCATCACCAGCCTGTTAGTTATGGACTTACCAAAAATGCTTATATATATTGATATGGTTTTGTTTTTGTGTGATGAATCTATAATGTGTGGTGTGATGAATTATTTATTTGAGTGTATATGAGTTATATGTGTATTGCGTGTTGTCTATGCATGTATTATTCTAATTTTGCTCCGGCTAACAATGATACAAATATTGTTTAAATTTACCTTAACCTCTCAAAACTTTTCTTTTATGTATGTAAATAATTACTTCGCTCAGTCGGTTTACATGAAACGTCTCAAACTAAGGGAGAGTTCAAGAACAGGCAACCACCATCACCAATAGTATTGTCTCTCTTGGATTATTACTCAAAAACTTGTTTTTTTTGTTTGCAATTTTAAACAGATTAATAAACGTCTCAACTTTTATTTATTATAATTCACTCAACAAAATTAAGTTATTATCAATACGTCTGTTATTAATATCAAATAAGTTTTCTTATGTTGTCTTTAACAATGGCAACAATGTGAGAAGAAATCTCGTTTCTTCTACGAAATGGCAATAGTGTAATTCATGTGAAATTAGTTAAACTGGCGATAACAACAACCCCCTAGTTTCCTCTTGGTTACCATCCTCCAATCCTCATCATTTATTTTCTTTTGTTACATTAACAAATTTCTATTTGATATCAATGTTTTTCATGATTTGACACATTGAAATAATTTTACTTAAATTAAACTTATTATGTTAAAATATGTACAGGAAATTGGAAATATTAATAACAGAGTAATTTTTAAAATCAGTAATTAATATTAAATTGCATTTGTGTTTATATTTTATAATACATTTGACAGTCACATCTTTTGATTGGTTGATATTAGTTAAGATTATTGATGCTATTTTGTTCTAGTGTTGTCAAGAGACTTCTATTAAATTGTACTCTATAGGGTGTATTCGATCTATTAATTAAATAACTTTTATAAATCAAATAATTTGTAATTTTATCATACAAGCTGTATCAAATAATTTTATGGGATAATAAAACTGTATTTATTTTATGGTCGGAATGAATCATAACAATATATGACTATACATTCCCATGGGAATTGTAGTCACACCCACAAGAGGGTGTCTTGTCGATCCATTTAACATGGGGGATCAGTCCATTGTAGTATTTTTTCCTATTCCTAGATATTGTGATGTGACTTAGTTTTTTCTACGATTTTACGCCACAACTGTCTATCTTTCACTTTATGTTTTGCTTCCTTCACATTCATGATATTTAAATCCGCGTTTACTTGGTCTTCCTATCTTGTTTTAGGTCTTCCCCTAGCTCTGTCTCCAACTAGTGTCCATTCTGTTATTTTTCTCAGTGTTTCTTCCCCATTATTTTTTTGTACAATTTCATAATTCATTTGTCTTCTGTATTCTCCTTTTCCCGTTTTAACTAGTCCAAAGATTCTCCTCATAATTATTCTCTCGAATATCCTTAATTTATTTTCTTGTTTTTTTGTCAGATTCGCTATTTCAGCGCCATAGGTCACCACTGGTCGAATCGCTGCCTTGTATATTTTAATTTTTGTGTTTTCACTAATTTTCTTATTTTGAAGGTATCGTCTGTATTTGAAGAAAGCTCTATGTCCAGCCTGTATCCGCTGATCTATTTCTGATGTTCTATCGTTATCTCCTCTTAAGTAGATTCCTAAATACTTGAAACTGGTCACTACTTCGTATTCGTATTCTCTTATCTTAATTGACTGCTGTGGGAATCTATTTCTGGATATGAACATTGCTTTAGTTTTTTCTTGATTTACCTTCAGTCCTCTCTTTTCAGCTTCTATCATCAGTTTTATAGAGATTTCTTTCAGATTTCTTGATATTATAGCTATGTCATCTGCATAACCTAACCTAACCAAAAATGCTTAACGTGATTAAAAAATCTTTTGTACTCAAATAAGTTGTATATTCTTAATTTATCAAGTGTAGGTACACTAATTAGTCTTAACTTTCAGCTTGCTCTTAAATCTACATAAACTGACAATAAAAATCACAGTAAAATACACACTACCCATTAAAATTGTAACTAATAAAACAAGAAACGCAATCACATCAAGAAGCAACGATTGGTAGAAAGGCATGTCTGTAACTGCAGATTTCATGAAAGGAGCTCCTTTATGCCTGGCTACATATTCAATCCAATAAATAGCTGTATCCATTGGAGACATCGGTCGGTCTTTGAAACGCTCTGATAAAGCTTTGGCGTTTTTCGAAAACCTGAAACAAATATGTACCATCTAAGATTTGACGAATAACACAATATATTCATGTTCATATTCAAATAAGAATTATTTGCTTGTGAAATTCCGATCAAAAAGACTGAGGGTTAGAAATGAAAAACATTATTTTGTAAAATCGAAAAATTGTAATATATTTAAAGTGTGTCATGAAAAAAAAATTGTTTGGTGGTACACCTTTTATACAGGGTAAGTCATGAGTAACTTCACATACCCCTACCATATGAAGAGTCCCTCAGGGAGTATATTATCATGTGCCTACTAAAAAGTGTCAACTCCTCTTCCTTATTAATTCTTTATAGAAACGAGCAAAAATTGATTTTCCACAAACCCGAAATTGTTCTTTCAAGAAGCCATTGAGCGTTTCGGAAGAATCAGATCTATTAAGTATTCGATATTTTGAGTTGCTTAACACTATACAACACTGCAGGCTGCATCCCGAAGTTTTCCACAACTATAGGGTGTCCCAGGAGTTCGTACCAAAAACTTGGGAGGTGATAGGAAGGCTAAAAATAATGATGGTATTTCATATAAAAATTTTTCTTTACGCCCTTCGTTAACGAACTATAGGGCTCTAAAGTTGGGAATGACATCTCGATAACATAAATGGTTTAAGAGATACGGGCAATTTTATGTCGCACTGCACACCTATTGGCGCATTCACATTTATTTTGAATGTACGATTACAGGAAGCATCCTGTATTATTAGCAAATTATTAATAAATTGGTGTGATTTTTTTTAAAGCCGTTTTTTACCTTTTTGATGTCGTCAATTACTTGGTTACTCGTTTTTTCTTATCTGCTAATGTAATGTAGTTATTCATTTTCTAGGGTTTTGTTGATATTTTTACTTTTATTAAAGTAATGTTCGATTCCAATAAAGTTCTTCATAGTAAAACAAAGTAAAAGTTTATATTTATAAATGTAAACTGCACCAATTTATTAATAATTTGCTAATAATACAGGATGCTTACTGTAATCGTACATTCAAAATAAATGTGAATGCGCCAATAGGTGTGCAGTGCGACATAAAATTGCCCGCATCTCTTAAACCGTTAATGTTATCACGATGTCACGAGAGGACTTGATATCTCTAAAAATGATCACAAAAGCCAATTATTGCATTTATAACTGAAAAAAATTTTACTTACAAAAAAAATGGCTTATCCACCATCTAACTTATTCGGTACCTGAGTTCACAAGTATGTTGTGGACTTGTATATCACGCCAAAAAGTGGGCAAATATGGTGTTTATTGACGATTGAAATACTACCAATATCCAATCAGCCATTTGATAATTGTAAATAAAAAACCATTTTTTATTCCCAACTTTAGAGCCCTATAGTTCGTTAACGAAGGGCGTAAAGGGAAAATTTTATATAAAATACCATCATTATTTTCAGCCTTTCTATCACCTCTCAAGTTTTTGGTACGAACTTCTGGGACACCCTGTATGTAGATGTATGTGAATATTCCTGCACGTGCAGAATGCATACTGTAATCCCAGGAATCAAATCTACAAAATAATACCTATGTTGAACTACACCATCGAGTGCAAGAACATACCTAGGCCATCTAACCGATAATGGAAAATACTAGTTTCCTTAATAAGTCATCGAAGAGATTGAGAGCAGAGGAGTATGCAGAAAAAATATGTTATGGCTTTAAGTCATTAGATAATTGACAAAGCACTATTAATTCCCCATGCAGCAAACTATTTAATTATACAGTGATGGGCAAATGTGTGGAACCAAGTAAATATCTCTGGAATTATTAGAGATATCAAAATGAAATTTGGAAGGTGGATATTACAGTAGATTGGCTATTTGTTTTTATATTTTTTAACAACTTTGATCCTCCGATTTTACCGGAAGTAATGTCGATTTTAAAATTTGCAATGGAACACCCTGTATATTATTTTAGTTCCTAATGAAACATTTTATTACGAATACAAAAATATCGGGTTCGATATTTCTTATTTCAATACCTACCGAGATATTAACAGAAAACTAACTCAGGAAAGGAAAAATCTAATATCCATTAAAGAAATAATCATAATTATTAACTGAAACTAAGTGATTTTCAAAACATTGAAACTTAACTAAACTGAAATTAATGTATTAGAAGTTCAAACTGAGCACCATTTACTTCTTGACAATAGGCAAGTCGGTTTGTAAATTCTCTAGTAACATTAGCTATTACTTCTGGTGGAATTCTCTGGATCTCTTGAATTATTGTTGCAGCTAATTCTCGCATATTATTTGGTCTATCAACATAAACCTCAGACTTTAAATAATCCCACAGAAAATAGTCTAGTGGATTAAGGTCGGGACTTCGTGCAGGCCATTCATAAGAACCCCTTCTTCCAATCCATCTGTGATGAAATGTCGGTAGGTATTGAAATAAAAAAAATCGACCCCGATATTTTTGTATTCGTAATAAAATGTTTAATCAGAAACTAAAATAATATACAGGGTGTTCCATTGCATATTTTAAAATCGACATTACTTCCGGTAAAATCGGAAGTTCAAAATTGTTAAAAAATATGGAAACAAATAGGCAATCTACTATAGTATCCACCTTCCAAATTTCATTTTGATGTCTCTAATAATTCCAGAGATATTTACTTGGTTCCACACATTTGCCTATCACTGTATATTAAAAATTAATGAACCCCTCGCAGGACAGACAGATTCATACATCAAAAATAGCAATAATTTTTTAGAAAAACTATCGGATTTAAATTTCAACAAAAGCCATTATTTGGTCAGTTTTGATGTAGTTAGTCTCTTCACAAATACCGGTACAGAAAACAATAGAACTTGTCAAATCGAAATTAGAAATAGATCAGACCCTTACAGAACGGACCAAATTGAGCGTAGCAGCAATAATAGAATTATTGAAATTATGTATAACAAAACCATATTTTCAGTTCAATAATGATTTTTATGAACAGAATTTTGGTCTTCCATGGGTTCTTGCCTCTCACCAATTCTATCGAATATTTACATGGAATATTCTGAAGCCAAAATAGTAAATAATCAAAAAATTGAAACCAATGGTCTGGTGGAGATAATATGTAAACGACATTTTTGCAATATGGCCTTATGACTGAATCTCTGAATGATTTCTAAACGTATATAAATGCAGTCTTGCCAGGATCACCCTGGGCGACCCTGGGAAGCTGGCGCCGAAGAAATATTTTCGATGACCAGGAAAAACCTACGTTCAACAGTAGGATTTCTGACTGGTCACTGTCAACTAAGGAAACACCTCCATACTATGGGGCTAGTGGGCACACCTCTATGCAGAATGTGTGAACAGGAAGATGAAACTGTCAGGCATGTCTTATGTGAGTGTCCGGAGTTATCGTCAATAAGAGAGTGTGTGTTCGCTGAGTCTTGGCCTACACCTGCCGATATAAAGGAGATGTCTCCCAGTGACCTGTCCACCTTCCTGAGAAGGACAGGATGGACAATGACCTAGGAGGACAACTCCTCGGGAGGATGTACAATGGGTCACATGTGGCCCAAGTGCTGTGAGCCTGCACACTCACCCTCCCTACTCTACAGATACAGATACAGAACGTATATAAATGAAGGAGAAAAATCTATTAAATTTGAAATTAAAATTGAAAATAACAATTTTTTGCCAGTTTCAGATGCTCTTATCAATAAAACACCTACAGGGTATGAAACAAGTGTTTATCGTAAGCCAATACACACTAATAGGTATTTGAATTTTGAATCAAATCATGCTAAAAGCGTTAAAAATGGGGTAGTAAAATCTTTATACGATAGGGCCAGAATCAATTGTTCTAATGATAATCTTTTCACAAAGGAGAAAACTCTACTAAAAATGTTTTAAATGTCATTATGATGGTTTGATTCCAAAAAGAATAAGAAAAGAGAATGAGTAATGCCACAAGGAACTTACAGAAGATATTTAGACACAAGGTATGGGCCATCTGTTCCAAAATATTTTAGAAAATTAGATAGTTTATACAAGAAGCTGGCACATTCTAAGTGTTCGGTTAATTTTATTCGCCGATGCAGGAATAATGGAGTCGTACCAAGAGGACTAAGGTTACATCCTGCCTACCGAGGAAGAAAAATAACCAGAATATTGGAAAAGGCAAGTTTTGCTATGGTTCGAGAACGCCTTCAGAACCATAGATATAAAGTATTCAATATCGAACAAGATATCGTAGGTATTGAGGATTTTCTTTTCGATACGGTAACTAAAAATGACTTTGATAAAATAATAACAAATATAAATATTATATATACTACAACGTATAAAAAACAAAAACAAATTCAAATACGAAAGTTTGAAATATTATTTGAACAAAAAATCCAGAAAGAACTGAATAATTATCTACAAAACAATGTACCGAACATAATCATTAATTTATCAAACAAAACTTCAAATTCTTCAGCCGTATTAGCTCTTTCAAAAGGATTAAATTTTGCTTTGACTCCCAAAGCAATACCAAAATTAGAGTTCAATATGACAAGTAAGTAGTGAATCACCTGAACACGAAAGAGAAGAATATAGAGTACGTTGTAAAGTCATATTAGAAAAATCTATTCATTTAAAAAACAATACTACAAAAGCAGAACAAAAATCAATAAAAAATCTCAAAGAAGATAATTCTATTATTATTTCACCGGCTGATAAGGGCAATTCAACTGTAATTATAAACAAGGTTGATTATGATTCAAAAGTAATGGATTTATTAATAAATGGCCCTCATACTAAGCTACCAAATGATCCTACCAAATCAATTGAAAACAAAATTTATAAGACACTTTTCAAATTCAAGAACGAATTTGCTAACCGTAAAAGAACAATGTAACACCTGAAAACAGTAAACCACCACATTTTTATGGTTTATCAAAAATCATAAACAAAACATACCATTACGACCAGTTTGTAGCACTATTATCAATAAAAATAGCAATCATTTTTTAGAAAAACTATCAGATTTAAAGTTCAACAAAAGCCATTATTTGGTCAGTTTTGATGTAGTTAGTCTCTTCACAAATGTACCGATACAAAAAACAATAGAACTTGTCAAATCAAAATTAGAAATATATCAGAATCAAAAATTAAAACCAATTGTCTGGTGGAGATATGTAGACGACATTTTTGCAATATGGCCTTATGACTTAGTATCTCTGAATGATTTTTCAATAAATATAAATGAAGGAGAAAAATCTATAAAATTTGAAATTGAAATTGAAAATAACAATTTTTTACCATTTTAGGATATTCATATCAATAAAACACCTACAGGGTATGAAACAAGTGTTTATCGGAAGCCAACACACACTAATAGGTATTTGAATTTTGAATCAAATCATGCTATAAGCGTTAAAAAAGAGGTAGTAAAATCTTTATACGATAGGGCCAGAAAAGGAGAAAACTCTACTGAAAAATGTTTTAAATGCCAATAATTACCCGGTAGAATTTGTAAATAAAGAAATCAAGAATATAGAGAAAGGCTCATTGTTAATACCCCATAAGAATAACAATAATATTAATAATTCAGCTAACATAATTTTTTAAAACTTGACAATACCGTATGTTAGGGGTTTGTCAGAAAGAATTGAGAAAATTGGTAATCAATTTAATATTCGAACCAGCTTTGAATCTAACAATACTTTGAGATCTATCTCAACAAAAACGAAACCAAAAAATGAAGACCAATCTTCAAAAAATTGCATATATCAGATATCTTGTGAATGCGACAAATTCTATTTAGGTGGAACATCTAGACCATTGAAAGTCCGGATAAGTGAACATAAAAAATACATCAAAGATAGGGAGTTCTTTAAGTCAGGTATTTGTAAACATGCTTGGGAAGAGGGGCATAAAATTCAATGGGATTGGACAAAAATAATATTGAAAGAGCCCAATAATAAAAGACGAAAAATCAAAGAAAGTGCTTTGATACAACTAAATGCAGATAAATGTGTAGCTAGTATTTCAGACGAATGTAGTCAAATTTGGTTACCAATGTTAGAAAGAGAAATTTCCAATAATCAATTACCTGCGTTATCAGAATAGCATCATAAGTTTTTATCCAGGTTTTCTTATGATTTATCATTGGAATAGGGTGTTAATCGATACACACTTCAATACACAAAATCACCAAACTGAGTTATACATGTTTTGAAAACAAAAATAATCATACACAAAAAAATAACAACAAACGCGTTTTATTAACATTTCCTAAATAAGCGAAAAAAAGTGCTATCCCAATAAAAACGTGCACATCACTGGATTCCATTTCTAGTAGACTATCATATCTTTGGAATGTCATAAAATAAAATATTTATTCCACATTCTACCAGAGATGTGATCTACTATGAATGGACCGTAATAAAATTTGACAACAAAGTTTTGTAGTCTTAAACTTCAAAATAT
>CAJUYI010008813.1:0-10601 GCA_910591695.1 Galerucella pusilla | reverse complement strand
CTTTGACTATTAATTGATTATCTAGTTTGAATTTGATTTGGAAAGGGTTTCTCATTAGACCCTTAATCTTATTCGTTTTCGGAATTAGGTTTGAATATTGAGTTCTCATTAGACTTTAATCAAATTTATTTTCCCTTATTAGATGTGTTTTGTTATTGGTGACTACTAGACTACAATGTTTATTTAATTATGTTGTTTGGAATCATTCTCAGATAATTTATTTCATTATTATTTGCATTAATATTTTAATTGTTTAAATTAATTTGTTTATTTTTGGATCTCTCTTGACATATATGTGAATTTTCTATTTTGATTTAGATTTAGTAATTCTCATTAGACCCTTAATCTTTTTCAGTATTTTATAACTTGATAGGTTCTCATTAGACCTTAATATCAAATTTATTTATATTTTCATTTATGAAGTTTACATATCTGTTTTGGGACATTTCAAGAAGATTTCTACAATGTCAATTTTAAACTCCTGTTAGAATGATTGAGTTCTATCTTCACTGTCATTTGTCATATGCTAATTTTTAAAATTGAAGGAGTGTCACTTCAACATCCGTTAGACGAACACGTGTTGTCTAAAGTGATTTTAACAAAATTTTATAATGTTTAACATCTAGATTCAACAAACCCTAAACAGGGGATCATTTTAATTTTTAATTTCAATGTTATTTTAATTTATGACGTCATTGTGTTGTCAAAGTTTCTTGTACAAATTACCTGACGAGTAAGTAATTTTTTATCTACTTCTTTTATATTTTCCAACTTTTTTACTTACTTGCAGGTAAGCACTGAAGATGGCTTAATAGCCGAAAGCGCTCTGCGATTTAATAAATTAATATTTACACAGAATACAAATATGTTTTCTTGACTTTCTAGTCATGTGTACTCAGCTATAAAATATTCACCTTAAAGGTACGTTTTCGCTGGAGCCGTCAACGGCGGCCGTCGACGGTCGCCGTCGACGGCGCCTACTGCAATTCATTTATTTTAATGATTATGGTTTCTTTAGCGCGTTTCAACGCGTCCGTCGTATTTAGCTGGCGCTGCCGACAGCGCGTGACTGCTTGATATACCAGTCTGCACGCGCCGTCGATAGCTATTTGGTGTTTTGTTTACCTAGTAATAATTAAAAATGGCACCGAAGTTTTCGGCAATAGAAGACGAAAAATTAATTAATGCAATAAGTTTGCATAGAGCAATATATGATAGTGAAAATGTTGACTATAAAAACCAACAAATAAAAGATAATATATGGGAAATTATCGGAAAGGAAACTCAGAGGAGTGGTAAGTAAAAACTCATGTATTTATTGCCATAGCTATATTGAACTTAACCTGAATACATGCCTGTCTTGCCATTCAACACTTCCTTGGTTGTTAAAAAATGTGGCGAAATCTTGTCTGATTTCAAAACCATCGTTATTTGCAAAACCTCCATATCGTACCAATGGTACAAAGCCTGCGGTCGGTTGTTCGGTTGAATCGTATTCAAAATACGGTTTTCCGGATTGTTCCAAATATGCTGTTCTTAGTAAATTATGGAGACAGCAAGCTGATAATATTAAATCATCACAAGTATCTGGTGCAATAGAAATCGGCGTATTGAAGATGCGAAAAACTTGTGAAAGGAGACCAAAGGCATTTTCGGTAACTCTACGTGCACGTGATAGTCTATAATTAAATATAGTTTTTTCCTTGTTTCCTCGTGATGCGGCTCTGGTAAAGGGTTTCATTATGTGTTTATGCAGGCGAAAGGCTTCATCTCCTATTATCACATAAGGCATTATTTTTCCCAAACCATGCAGTTCTTCATCTGGAGGAAAGAAACGTCCAGAGTATACCAGTCTTCCCATATCACTTTTTGCAAAAATACCGCTGTCTCCTTCTTTCCCATACGACCCTACATCAACAGCGACAAATTTGCAGTCGGCATCTACCATTGCAAGCAACACAATGGAAAAGTACTCCTTATAATTAAAGAAGAGAGATCCACTGTTATTTGGACACCTTATTCTTACATGTTTCCCATCAATTGCTGCCACACAACGAGGAAAATTCCATTTTGTGTAAAAATTTAAAGAGTTTTGTTTTAAAATATTATGACTTGGGGATGGTAGTAATAGTGGCACTAAATGTCGTCGCATAACTTCCAAAACATCTTTGACTATAATGCTGATTTAACTATGTGAAATGCGAAATGCAAACGACATTGATCGATATGACTCTCCTGTAGCCATAAACCTGTAAAAAAATAACTTTCCTAGCAACACCATTTTAAAATATAAAAATTAAAAACTTAGGAACTGTTATTTTTTTTAGTGGACGATTGTAGGAAAAGATGGAAATGTATTAGAGATTCTTATTTGAAAATTAAGAAAAGCCAAAAGACTACCACAGGGCAGCCAGCTAATAAGCGTCCAAAATGGTCATTATATGAGCTTCTATCATTTTTAGATTCAGTTTCTACTGAACGAAGGTAATTCTTAACTACTTAGATTTAAATGTACAGTTTATAATTGTTTGTACTTTTAGGTCTGTGAATACCATTCAGTCCATAGATGAAGAATCTATAGAGACAGATACTGACAATGTTGATTTCCAAGAACATGAAAATTCACTACAAGAAGCTTCATTAAATAATGAAGACGAAGATGAAGCATCTTCTATTCAATCAACACCCTCAACACAATCAACATCAAACCATTCTTTTAAAAAACGTCAACAACGCTCATCTGAGTCCAAATTGCTAGAAGAGTTAAAGAAGCGATCGGCAGACCGCACTGCATTTATGACAAAGATATTGAAAGACGAAGATGAAGTTGATATTTTTATGCACAGTATTGCAGTTCAGGTTAAAAAGTTATCACCCCAGTTAATAGCTGAAGCAAAAGTGGGTATATTATCCCTAGTGAATCGGTTGCAATTTCGTGACACTCTACAACCCACTACACCAAGTCTACATTCTTCCTCATCGTCATCCTAAAATTATACAGAGTTATCTTATGATTTCTCCACGCCAAATCCACAACTTGCCTCGCAAGTAAAAAATACACAATTTTCCTTTCCTTCCACCAGTTCTCATAGTGACAATCATTCAAATTTCTTCAACCTTTAGAAACTTTCAGTATAGGTACAACATATATGGTGCCAAAAAATGCATTTTCAGGTGTTTTTCATTATATGCATCGTTTTAAGATAATTTAAAATGTATGTGTAAAATGTTTATTTAGACAATAAAACTTTTAAAATGTTAATATTGTAATGTTATTACTATACCTTAAAGTTATAGCCAACTTTTCTTCTGGAGTTATAGGGTATTTAACTGCGTTAGTGGATGCCTTTTTTAAATCATTTTTCACTATACTAAGCACAAAGTAAAATTGATCCTTGTTTAATCGAAAAAATTCTCTGAACTTCTTTTCATCGCCTTTTAAATGTTCTTTAATTAGTAAACTAAAAAACCCTTCGCTACTTCTTGTGATAAAAATATCATGAGGTGTCGATCTTTTTCTCCTTTTCAAATAATTAATAATTTCTTTGTCTTCTTCCTCTTCTAAAAGCAAAAGGGTTAAAAGTTTTCTCTTCATAATACGCAGTTAATTAGATGCTTGATGATGCGAAACTGCGACTGTTGGCGGCTACTGCAGCAGCCGAAGAAAACATAACACGATGGCGTTTAACGGTTGCCGTCGACGGCGACCGTCGACGGCCGCCGTTGACGGCTCCAGCGAAAACGTACCTTAATATAAATATATGAAACGGAAGATGCAAGAGGTACCTATATCTCAATTATGTTTTTATATTGAGTATACTTATATTATGCAGAGAGGAAGAGTAAACAAATTAGTTATGCATTCACTGAACAAACTGATATTCTTTTATCACATGTAATAATAAGTTTTCCATTTCATTATAGGGCAGAGTAGTTTCAACAACAATGTAATGCAGAATGAACCCTTCTCGTGGTCAACAAAGTCAACAAAACTCTTCCTTGCAGCTTATTCAGAAAAAAAATTACAATTCCGTGATCTTAAAGTCAATAAGAGACGATTATGGTATGAAATTGTGAAGACATTAAAAGAACATCGATATGCAAATGTAAGCAAAGACATTTTAGATCGCAAAATCCGAAATATGGGCTGGGCTTACAAAACAATAAAAGAGAATAACAAAACAAGTTCTGATGGACGTGTGTCCTGGCAATATTTTGATACATTTGAGAAAACTTTTGCAGATGACAAAACAATTAATCCTGACAATACTATTGAATCAAGTATGAAAGAAATAGTTGTCCTACTACAGAATTATCGGTCATAGAAACTGAAACATTTTCAACAAGTATATCTATAATTAATAAATCTTCAAGTTTACCCTAGATTGAGAATATCAAAGAAGCATTTCCAGACAATAATTGTGTTTCACCGTCTACATCCTGTAGTTCATCTTAATTTTTAGCGACAAAAGCAAATAAATCATCTTTGTACATTCAAATAAAAGGAAAAACAAATGAAAAAAAAACGGATACAGATTTAAAAGAATCTTCAAACGAGAGTGATAGGATTAAAAAAAAAAGGAATAAATTGATAAAACAATTACTTTTGTCGCAAGCCTAATAAAATTATGGAATGTTTTTAATTGCTTAAATTATGTAACAATTCAACAATTTCTTGCCATAATCAGAGTTTTATTTCATGTTTCTATTTCTTCAGTCTTATTGGAAAAGAATATTATTTTTTGATATATGTACATATTATAATAATAGGAGTTTTTGTGGGGATGTGGCAATAATACCAAAGTGTAGCTTAATTCCGAGCTTTCGAACCACTACGTGTTCATTTTCAAGGACTAAACATGTTGAACGAAATAAATGATATAGCAGAACAATTGAATAGTAATAATACTTACATAATTCGCTCATTTGCAAGAAGAACGACATAAGTCAAAAAAAGTGATTAGGAGTTTTTCCTACACAAATAATAAGGAAAGTGTGATTTATTTTCGGTAAAAACGACATGTCTTTTTGCCCTATTACGAGTGACAGAGAAAGGTTGTGACGCTCTGTCTCCCACGCGCTTGAGCGCATGCTTCGTTTCGACACAGACTCATTTCAGTTACTACGAGTTTGTCGCGAAGAGAACAAGTAGAGCTTACTACAAAGACCTTCTTGCAAAAGTTAGTCAAATTTGATATTAAAACTTTGTGTAAGAACGACAAATCTTCTTTTGTGACGGTGTATCTGAAAAATTATGGTTTAATAATGGTAATAATATTCGGCGTTGTGTCGTTATTCTCAATAAAAAAAAATTTGTGGGAACTATTTGAACTTAATACGTTATTGACAATAATTAAAATGGTAAGTAGTATTTCACCAACGACACATTACTTGATAAACCGTTTTTGCTGTTTTAAGTACTCCATTTTTTTACTGTATTTTTGAATAATGTATGTTATGACGTTATTGATAATAACGATTTGATTTGAGGTGCTTTTTTAAAAGGTATTAATTACAATGAATTACAAGGAAGAAATATATTGGCTTTAGTTGCTCCCAATGAGAATGATGCCGCAAATACTTCGTGGGATAGGAATAGTAAATATTTTTAAATACTCTAGTATGTGGATTTACTTGATATTATTTGTATGTTCCAGATGATTCTAATCCACGTTCCCGAACTAACAGTACGAGCTCAAGTTCTTCCAGTACTGAAAGCTCTTCATCTTCTTCATTTAGTGAGGGTATTTATACTTAAATTCGGCTATATCCATTTTAATGCCGTGCTGTGTCGAAGGTGGGAGAAAGAAAGCATAGATGTGGCCCTTCTGCAGGAACCCTGGGTACATGGAAGGACCATAGCAGGCCTCAAACAACAAACAGGTACGTTACTCTACCATAAGCCAGCATTAAGGCCAAGAGCATGTATAATATATAGTGAAAGGGTTAATTGTGTACTAATCTCGGGGCTATGCTCCATGGATTTTGTTATAGGAGTCCTTTCATACCAAGCACATGGCGGGATGAAGAGAGTAGTCGTCTGTTCCTCCTACTGCCCAGGAGACGAGCCAACATGTCCTCCACAGGTATTAAAGGCTGCCGTAGATTATTGCCATGAGAGGGACATGCAGCTTATAGTAGGATGCGATGCCAACGCCCACCATACCATCTGGGCCAGTACTGACATCAACAAAAGAGGTGAGTCATTTTATGAATTCATACTTAGGGAAGGGTTATTTATTGCCAATAGAGGTACAGTACCTACTTTTGTCACAGTAGTTAGGAAAGTAGTTTTAGACCTTCACAGGAACCATCATGTTCCGATCACAGGCATATAATATTTTATCTTGAGTCACCACCCCTAATAGTGAGTAAGTTCAGAAATCCAAGAGAGACGAACTGGGAAGGATACGATAAATCCCTCGGAGAGTCACTTAAGGAAGGGACAGTCACTATAAAAGGGAAAGAAAACCTAGAAGTGGCAGTTAATAAGGCAATTTTGAATGCCTACCGAGAAAACTGCCCAAAATGAACAAGGCAACGCAAAGGGAAAACAGTTTGGTGGAACAAATACCTAGAGGGATCAAGAACCGAGGTGAGAAGGCTGTTTAATAAAGCCAAATTAAACCGAAGCTGGGACCTATACAGGAGTAAGCTCACTCTATTTAATAAGGAGATCCGAAAGGCCAAAAGGGACTCATGGAACAGATTCTGTGAGGAAGTTCCAGAGACCACAGAATTCTCCAGAATCCACAAAGTTCTGGCCAAGGAGGGCTCTAATGACAAGGTGAATCTCCTCAAGAATATGGACGGAGACTATGCAGAAACGGCACAGGAAAGCTTGGAGCTGCTGACAAAAGCACACTTTCCAGGAGCTACCATTGATCTAAGTCGGCAGGAGGTAGTCAGCAATCCCCAAGAGGCAGGTAGACCCAGTAGGGAGGACTGGCAACATGCCACTGCTAGATACCAGATAACATAAGGTGGGCCATAGACGAATTCTAGCCCTTCAAATCACCGGGGGAGGATGGAATCTATCCGGTCCTACTGCAGAAGGGTTAAGAGGTATTAGTACCACAACTAAGTAAGATCTTTAGGGCCACCTTAGCCTTTGAACATACTCCGGTAATATGGAGGAAGGTGAAGGTCATCTACCTTCCGAAGGCAGGTAGAATTTCTGACCAAACGCCCCAGTCATATAGACCATTTAGCCTAACGTCCTTTCTGCTTAAGACTTTGGAGAAGCTAGTGGATAGGTACATAAAGGACAACGCTCTGAAAACGCGCCCTCTAAGTGAGAGTCAGTATGCGTATCAACAGGGAAGGTCAACAGACTTGACTCTGGACAATCTAAACAGGTTTCTGTCCAAGTCGATAGACAAGGAAATAGCAGTAGCTACTTTTCTGGATATAGAGGGAGCATTCATTAACGCCTCTCCAATATCTATAACAAGGTTTATGGAAAGAAGAGGGGTCGAACCCATCATCTGTGGGTGGCTTGCAGCTAATCTAGGGAATAGGATAATCACATCCACCCTGGGGGAGGCAACCATCATAGCTTTGGGTGGGAAGGGGTTGTCTTTAAGGAGGCGTCTTATCGCCCCTTTTGTGGGCGATTCTAGTAGTTACACTACTAGTAAGGCTTTAAGATGAGGGTATTCAGTGCCTGGGGTATGCGGACGATCTTGCTATCGTCATAAGAGGACGGTTTCCAGACACAATATCAGAGCGCACCCAAAGGGCGCTTGATATAGTGAGTGGTTGGTGTAGGGAGGAAGAACTGGCAGTGAACCCCCACAAAACTGCACTGGTACTGTTTGCAAAAAAGAGAAAATTGCAATGACTACAAAAGCCGCAAATTAACGGAGTGGAAATTCCATTTGAGAAAGAAGTTAAATACCTAGGGGTAATATTTGACCAAAAGCTCACATGGAACTCCCACATTGAAAAAACCACACACAAGGCCAGAATGGCTCTTGGAAGGTGCAGGCAAATGTGTGGAAAAAATTAGGGTTTAAATCCCAATATGACCAAATGGTCATATACACAGGTTGTGAGGCCAATGATAGGCCTGCTTAAGTATCACAGGGGCCATGAAAACGACTCCGATAAGCCAAGAACACGGTAAGGTCTACAAAGAGCTATATGAAGAAATAAAGGCAGATCCAATAGTGGGAATGCCAACGGATCAGACTGCCCAGCAATATAGTTTTATAAAACGACTGTACAGTTTACATTCCAGAGAGAAAGGACTAGGAAGCAGGGCCTCCTATAACAGCAAATCTCAACTGGTACACTGATGGCTCGAAAACAGGTGAATTGGTGAATCTAGAAAGAATCTCCATGAAGCGGAACGTTTATTTAATGAGAGATACTTAAATCGCCCTATCTCGAGAATTTATTTGAGGGAGCTTCTTCACCAGTTTGAAGCAACAGGTAGTGTTCAAGATGCCGAACGATCTGGTCGACCAACATTTGGTGATGATAAAGAAATTGATATAGTTGCTGAAATGGAAGTAAACCCTACTTCCTCTTCAACTAAAGTTGCGTCTATCTGTGAAGTAAGTAAAAGTACAGTACAGAGAGTGTTGGCTAAAAATAAATTTCATCCATACAAGTTAAAAATGGTACACAACCTTTCGGATGACGACCCTGACAAAAGACTCGAATTCTGTGAATGTATGACAAATAAAATTAGTCAAAACCCACATTACACAAAAACAATTTGTTTTAGTGACGAAAGTACTTTTTGCCTCAATGGAAATGTGAATACACAAAATGTAAGGTATTGGAGTGACACAAATCCTCACACCTTTCGTGAACAACATACCCAATTTCCAGAAAAAGTCAATGTTTGGGCAGATATTTTGAGAAACCACATGGTTGGTCCTTTTTTCCTAAATTCAAATTTAAGCGGTGAAGCGTATCTGGAGATGTTACAAAATGCAATTGAGCCGTTAATTCTTGAAATTCTGGAAGATATTCTAGATGAATTCGGCCATCTGCAAATAACATTTCAACAAGATGGTGCTCCTGCACATTATCATGGTGCAGTAAGACGTTACCTGGATGAAGAATATCGAGGTAAATGGATCGGTCGGCGAGGTACTATAGAATGGCCACCTCGGTCACCAGATCTGACACCATTAGGTTTTTTTCTATGGGGTACTTGAGATCCAAGGTTTATACTACGGCACCAGATAGCATTGGCGTTTTGAAAGAAAAAAATATTGAAGAGTGCAATGCAATTTCAGCTGACATGTTCGAACGAGTACGACAAGAGTTTACTAATAGGATGTATTACTGTCAGGAAGTAGACGGAGCACATTTCGAACAATCGCTATGAGAATCCATTGTTGATATTTGATTAATTAAATTTAAAAAAAATATTCCAATAATTTTGGTATTTATTCAATTTATTCGTCAAAATTAGTATAAAACCAAACAAAATTAATATGGCTATGTAGCCAATGTCAATGCCTTTCAAACGAGATATCACTTGCCATAAGGTCCTATTTAAAATTATTGGCCAGAGTGGCACTGTGACGTCATCTATTACTACTACGTCACCTATTACCATTCGTAGAGAAGTTTACAACACTTTATTTTCACTCTCCAAAATTGATTAATGTAAGTGTAGCCGTTCAAAAGATACGAGGGGGGAAGGAGACTTTTGAATAGCAGTGTATACCCTCAGTTTACAAAATATTTATTATACACAATAGAGATTATACGGAAAAATATAAAAATATTAGAGAGTTAAAGTTGCACCAAATGCCAGAACGTAAACGTATCGTTTGACATCTAAGCATGAGCAGTTACAAATTTTGCTGCGTTGTTAGATACGTCGCACGTATCGTAGCGTGTTCGTACGTTCGCCTATAATTTATTCGTATCGACACGAATTTCACCGAATGTGATCCGAAAGAACCCGATTACTATGCAAAATTAATTTACTACCTAATTTTTAGTGGTGTTGTGGGTGTTTACAAAAATTAGGTTGTGTTATTTTTGGCTTTGGATTCTTTTTTAATAATAAATCTGTTTACAAATTCAACTAGATGGATAACGATAAGGGGTTAAATAAAAGAATCTACTTCAGTGAAGAAGATGATTTGGCACTTGCAAGAGAAGTTGCTGGCCAAAACCCTTATGATGATCCTGATAGGTGGAGTATAATACAAGTTAACCTTCTCCAAATGATTGGAAAGTCTGTTTCCGTTAGAACATTAAAAGACAGAATTCGAAATATGATAAAAAAATTCCAACTGAAGGAGAAAAAAAATATATTTAAGTAAGTTATTAATCAATTGCAAAGGTATGAGTGAGTATATTGACTTCTATTCTCTGTAGGTCAGGAACTGAAGAAGAGGTTGATGAACTAGATGATCTACTTAGATGTATTTCAGAAATAATGGACGAAGCTAAAGTTACTTATTTGAAACAAAATGGTCAAAACTCCTGCCAAAAGGGTTTCGTGTTGCGAGAAAGTGCCTCCCTTTCCTCCAGTATTCATACATCTGTGAAAGAGACTGGTGATGACATTGAAACAATTGGTTTTAAATGAAACTAAGTGTTTTTAAATGACTCCACAATATATT
>CAJUYI010008812.1:0-10603 GCA_910591695.1 Galerucella pusilla | reverse complement strand
TTGGTACAATCACATGTACTCTGTGGTACAATATCCAAATACAAATAGAATCACCAGTTCAAGCACATACTCATTAAACACTAAACTATTTACCCACCCCTGCGCTGCAACACTATTTTTATTTTTTTTTCTGTCGCATCAACCATGTTGGTTATTAGCGACAAAGATATATTTTATATTGTTTTCAAGATATTGATTTCATTTAGGTAGTCTATTAGTTTATGTATGTCACACTGTAGACCTAATGCTGATTTTAATGTGTTCGGTATATGCAACACTATTGCTAATATCCAAATAATATAATTAAACATACAAATCTCCACACTACTGAAACGGAGGAAAAGATATTATTTACGACGATACACAGCAAATCTAAAAGGGATAAGGGGAGCTGCATCACATGTGCAGACTAAGGTAACGCGCATGACAGTTTTCGATTTATAACAAACAAGATTAACTATTAAACAATATTTTGCTCATATATGTATAACATAGGCTTATAACAAACAAATGAATTTTTCGAATGTTATAATGATACAAAAAGATTTATTAACAGACACTGTACCATTTATAATAATAATCCAAGCAAGTTATAATTATTAATTAAACTTAGTAATTATAATCGCGAAGTTGGCGTATTAGATGATTTGTTTATTATTAAAACATTTTATTCAAAATTAACAATCATAGCAGAAACAAATCCTCCATTACTTATTAATAAAACAAATCATGGGTAATTATTATAATAAATAAGCTTTTTCATTTATAAATATCAATACGTAATTATGAACAAATTTGACAATAACAAACATTCGATAATTATTACTGAGATTTTTCTTTCGGTGTACCGAAAACTATTACACCTAAGTTTTTTTTTGCAATTCCGAGACTAAAGTGTAACTTTTAGACCCAAGTGATATAACGTTAAAGTTAAAAGTTAAAATTCCAAGGGATTGAAAGTACAAATAAAAACGTATCATAGTAACATTAATCTTTATTTATTCACCTTTCGATTCGTACTGTTGCTCATATAGATTTCTCAATTTTTGTGGTATGAGTTTTAAGGAATTTCTTCAGCAGCACGTTGAATTCT
The DNA here is from genome assembly GCA_910591695.1 of Galerucella pusilla. Taxonomy (NCBI): domain Eukaryota; kingdom Metazoa; phylum Arthropoda; class Insecta; order Coleoptera; family Chrysomelidae; genus Galerucella; species Galerucella pusilla. Next base: position 9,510 of record CAJUYI010008812.1, on the reverse strand, counting down.
TCACTTTTATTCATTTTCACTGATTTTCTCCACGTTTACAATGGCGCCGTTTTGACAGTACACTGAAAGAACAGTTTGGTTACAATCACTAAGACTAATTAACTATCACCAAATCCGTTATTGAAATATGGCTTATTAAACGTTTGTTAGTAAAAAACAAATTATTTATTTTCACTCTATAAATAAAGAATTATTTACTATTACATGAGAATATTTTCTTATAATAATTAGTTATTAACAATAAATGTATATTTTGTATTTATGAAAAAATGATTAATCACTAAGAATATATGTCTTTCCACCACACCGTATGTTATTTATTATTACTAAGACATTGTATATAGTTATTACATATTCTGCCACTGTTATTCCAGATTCAATTAGTATACCCATATATTTATTCACAATGAAAACATGACAAAAACCACTTTATTGATAATAAACAAATATTTTTTATATTTTCTTATCAATATTTATAGATTGATGTCCAAATACTTATTTCGGCTGCTATCTTCAGTAGACCCGAAAAGTTATCATGATATTAGCCGTTAGTGAAACCATATCAGCTTTTGGTGATTTCTGCTAATACATTGATTACTTTTAGAGGATCTTACTGGAGATGGCAACTCAGTGCAGTTGATGAAATAAGTGTTAAGACATTTTTGAAAATGTCTCTGTTCTTTTTAGTGTTTATAGCTATACCTATTATTTGTTTTCTACACCATTACAGTTTTTTTAAATATATAAATGATAAATTGTTGTGCTTTTCTTCAAAATGACTTATATCTAGATGCTGATAAATGAAACAACAAAACTTTTAATAAAACGATTTATTCAATTTTTTCCATTATAATTTTAACAAAAAATACAATACATATAATTATATAAAAAAACTGTGTTTCAAGGAATTCTAGAAAATATCACTCCATCGTATAAGAAATATTGATCATTCATGGAAAAAGAGGAGTCGGAATTATTTCCTTTCTTCTAAAGAATAGTATTTACAATTAGGTACAATTAAATACGACATATACTATAGGTATTTTCACTGTCTATGTACTTACGTTCGAAATTTGCAAATATCAGCATTGGTTCAAGTCGACACATACACCGCCGTCCGCCATTATTTTGGTACAATCACATGTACTCTGTGGTACAATATCCAAATACAAATAAAATCACCAGTTCAAGCACATACTCATTAAACACTAAACTATTTACCCACCCCTACGCTGCCACACTATTGCTAATTTCCAAATAATATAATTAAACATACAAATCTCCACACTACTGAAACGGAGGAAAATATTATTATTTACGACGATACACAGTAAATCTAAAAGGGACAAGGGAAGCTCCATCACATGTGCAGACTAAGGTAACGCGCATGACAGTTTGTTGATTTATAAAAAACAAGATTAACTATTAAACAATATTTGCTCATATGTATAATGTAGGTTTATAACAAACAAATGAATTTATCGAATGTTATAATGATACAAAAAGATTTATTTACAGACACTGTACCATTTATAATAATAATCAAAGCAAGTTATAATTACTTATTAAACTTAGTAATTATCATCGCGAAGATGGCGTATTAGATGATTTGTTTATTATTAAAACATTTTATTCAACATTAACAATCATAGCAGAAACAAATCCTCCATTATTTATTAATGAAACAAATCATCGGTAATTATTATAATAAATAAGCTTTTTCATTTATAAATATCAATACGTAATTATGAACAAATTTGACATTAACAAACATTCGATAATTATTACTGAGATTTTTCTTTCGGTGTAACTTTGTTTATCATTACCACGGAATAAAAACGGCATACTATGTTTATTGTGATAGGGCTTCAAATGTAAGTAGTATTAATTTTTATTTGACAATTTAATTCATGTATAAAAAATCGCATATGCCACAGTGCAATTGTCACTTTGACAGCGGCAAAAGTTAGCTTTAACTTTTACAGCGACAAATACACTAGTGGTTTTTTCACTTATTCATTTGTTCATCAATATCACTGTTCCTAGTATGAATTTCAATAACTGCGTTTTCAATAATTATTGTACATTAAATTAAAAATGTGTTTATTTTTAATGTTTCATGAATAAAGTTTGCATTGATATGTTTCCAAATTTCTCATTCATTAAATTGTCCTGCCGAGTTACACTCGAGGTTTTGTATTGATATTGGGTAAATTTATGTTGTTCAAATTCTAAACTGTTTTCTTTAGCAATTTGACTCGAATAACTGTCAACCTAAAAACACTCCACCCTCGGTGTCGTGTTTTTAATAGTTGACAGTTATTCTCGTCAAATTGCTAGGAAATAGTTTCTCATTAAACAACCCAAATTTACCCGATAAAATACAAACCACTTGTGCAATTACAAGTGAAAATTATGTAGAATTAGCGAGATTGCAAAAAATAGCGTATACACCTCTCAACTAAAGTGACATTAATCCCTTAGGTGAATTGTTTCCCTCGGGCTCCGCTGTGCTCCGCCCTGAGGAGTCAAACACGACCCGCGGTATTAAATGGGTCACTTTAGTCGCTTGGTGTATAATATACTACTATGCGATCCCCTTCAAATTGCTCTACTGATGATATAAATACATGTTGCCATGGGGCAACCCCGTGCCATATTGTTCAATTGCAAGGAATTGTTATTTTCCAACCGGACAAATTTTTTAAATATTTGTTATTGAAATTCTAATGAAAAAGATCCTGTTTGCTCCAAGAAGGATGTCCTTTCGGTGATGTCTTTTCTTACGAAGTCCTACGTCCATTTGTAGACGGGACAACGCCCGTCCTCCTTTTTTTTGGTGGCGTCCCTAAAGTTCTCGTTGGGTAATTGATGCTGCAGATATCTTTGTTGTTTTTCAAAAGTCAACGATGACATAATGACTACATTCCACTCCTGCACCACTGCCATTGATCCTTAAGTTAAATTTGGAAGGATAGTTTCCACTCCTAGGATACAGGTTTCAATTTTTTAAATAACATTTCTATATGCGAATGTTTCCTCGTCTACTGCTAATTGACATAGACATTGGAAGTACTGCATTACTGCAAAATGAGGAGGAGCACATGAACCACATGAACCTTATCATCATCATTAAGCCTTTCCATCTAATAGATTGTGGCTTACTCTAAAGGATTACTACCTTTTCACTACTTATTGTTACAATTTCTTGTATGTCCTGGCATCAGAAGTTATTTTCGTCCATTCTGCTCTATTTCTGCATTTTTCTCTCCACTCTTTAGGCGTTGTGCTTTTATATATTTCACGATTATCTCATTGCTTAACTCGATTTCTTTTTCTTTGTTAGTTTTGAGTCTCCTTTCCCCAGTTCTTGTTATGTTCAGCCCCAGTATCGTTCTAAGAATCTTTCTTTCTATGATTTTCAAGTCTTCTGCTTCTTTTTTGTTTATCACCGTTGTTTCTAAGCCATACGCGATCACTGGTCTCATAAGTGTTTTGTATATTTTCATTTTGGTGTTTTTATTTATGGCTTTACTTTTCAGAAGTTTTCTATTTCTGCAGTTAGGTTGGTTTCCATAGAGTACTCTTTCTTGCATCCGCTCTTTTCCTGTTTGTCCCATCGTCACTCCTAAGTAGTTGAATGTTGTAACATTTTCAAATGAACCATATACGTATTCTAATTTTGAGACTACATCTTCCGGAAAAACTGGAATCATATCCATCCTGTATACGATTTTTTTGTATGTCAGTATTCAACTTGAATCTAATTTTGTCTCGTCCGTTTTATCTCCAAATCCCCGTCAGAGATTCATGTAATATACTTACACCTAAATAAGTACTAACTACTTATTCTAAAGTGATGTATCGCGAGAGACAGTGGTAAATTGACCGAATTAAATCCTGAAGTATGGCACACATTAAATGATAAAATCCCGGTTCAAAATGGGATAAGCCGACTTGGATGCAGCGTGATATCCCCATTCATAATATATATATGGAATTAATGGCTGGATGTCCCTAAACGAACAAGTCCAGTCAGCTGATCGTCCGACCGACTTGTCTTGTTTGGAATAAAACAGAGATAAATGTTCATGAAAAAAGATATTACGTCTGGTTGACCGACGTGTAGGGTCCGTTTTAAAAATAATTAATTAACTTTAACAATGTGTAGAGAGTCTTAATTTATGCTGATAATAATTTTTTCTTCTTGAATGGGAAGATGGGAAGAGTGGATGAAATCATTATTTTCCCTTACCCTCCTTGAAGAACTTTGGTATTGTAAATAAAGTCGCTGCACAATAGACAAACACACAATAAAAACTCTACTTCTTCCATGGTCTGCAACCTTATTAGTTTTATTTTCATTTTCCATGTATGTAGGTATATGGGGTGACATCCACAAAGCTAAAAGATCTATTGTGCCCCTTCACTCCTACTTAGTTCCTGTGGAATCTCTCATAGACTAGAAGCTTCTTTAGTCCTATTTCCAAGAGGAATTTTAGGATATCTTCAGGCTTTAACTTAGGTGCCAGGTGTACAATAATCTCCTAGGTGTTGTGCTTTAGAATTTAGAATGCCGAATTGCTGTGCAACTTCCAAGTAGGGGTCTGGAGCTTTCATCTCCCATGACAAAGAATCTACATTCTTGTTCGTCCACTATTTTGAGCTTCTTCATGTGTCCATTCAGGCGACAATGTCCCATTAAGATCCCTGCTAAAACTCTTAGTGCAGTTTTAATTTGGCTTTTGCATTCATTTGATCCCAACAGGTTGTAGATATCCAGCAGAATCTACCCTTGAATCCATAGTAAGGTGACTATATTGTTCTCTTCTAGTTCATTGAGTTTGCTTAGGTACTCCCACACCATTTTGGAACTGACTACACAAGAGCTCAGTGCTTTAATGGCTGCTTGACTATACGACATCATGATAATCCTTTGCCTCCTATATCCTTTTTTAATATTGAAATGGGAACACTTTCTTATGCCATGAACGACCTTTTAAAAGATACTTGGGATTTTTCCAAAGCTTTCAGAGTACATAGGTCCTGTCCAGTTCATCCCTATCCCAGTTTCTCCTATTACTTTTGAGCCGTCTGTGTACCATTCAATGCATTTTGCCAAGTCTGGTAATGGTATTTGGATCCCATTCCTTCTTGCTGCTTTTCGTAACGGAGTTTCCCCCTGCTAGATTTCTGCGCACCATTAAAACCATTTTGCTTTGTATGTAATCTCCTTTTTGAATTTGCTCCACAAGAGTTTACTGTCTAGATTCAAACCTAGATACTTGACTTCTCATGTCCATTCAACCACATTCCCACCAAGTTTAATGGTTTTGAGGTTCAGGTTTCTATTCTTAGTGAGAGCTATTAAGTGTTAAATATGGTATATAACAAAGAGTCAAACTTTGCATGTTCCAGTGGAGCAATTAATGAAACAATTGGTCTAATTCTATAAGTGTATTTAATATGAGTTTGAGAGTTTGTGGTTCATTAGAAACTTAAATCTTTTTATCCAATAATAAAATAAAAACTCGACATATTCCGTTGTTTGCATAAAATAAACCGAAAGACAACGAAGACAGCATAAGATCCCCAACTCCTTACAGTTAGCTCTCGGAGACCAAATCAACGATTCATTGAAATTCTTCAAAGTCATCAACATGTACAATTTATAATCATAATGTAACTGATATATGTAACTGTAAATGTAACTGGTATATGTACTGAACTGCCAATAACCCTAGTGGTTGACGCAGTATGTTAAATAAAAAAAAATAAAAAATAAATAAAACTAAAAAACCCGAAAGAGAAAAAATCAATTACTTCCAAATTATACCATTCAGATCCATTCAAAATGCTCAAAACATTTATTTCCTTCTCAGCCCTCGTCACTGATAATAACTTCATTTTTAACCTATTGACAGTATAAAAGACCCCAAACTCGTCCTAATACGGGGTAGAGGCACCTGCTCGATACAGAAATATGTTCACAATAATATTTTAATATTATTTTAATGGTTTATCCTGTATTGGTCACGAATATTTATTACTCAGCCGCATTTATGAATAAATAATATCATAAATAGTATATTTTCAATCATTAATGGTATTTTTCCAAGTCACTCTTTTAGACACGTGAAGTTTTTCTTTAAAAAACTTTTTTTGTGGAAATATCTGTAGTCCACTCCGCACAATCCTTTGCTGAAAACAAGTCAATCCAACTTCCAACTATGGAGAATCGCGAGACAGCAAAGTTAAACGTAGCATGTCGAAGGAAGCATAAGAAAATGAAATGTATCGACAAGTGCAAACATGACATTATTGTTTGTCTTTATAAGCCCGGTATCAGGTGTCGTCTCTCTGACATTTAGTTGTTTGGGTATTCAAAATAAACAGAAACGCGATTCCACTAAATCAACTAGCTAAGTTACTAATTAAAATCTATGGATATCCCTAGGATTGAAACTGTTGAAGTTAGCATTAATTTCTTCCGTTTCCGATATACAGGGTGTTTGTCATTTTATTATTAACAAATAAATATGCATTTTTAGTTGTAAGTACCATTGATATGTTCTAGTATATCGTAAACTTGCACATAAATAGTTCAAAATGTCAATTATATGGGGACGAATTTTTCAAATTCTGGGAATTACTGATATTGAATGAAATTAAGGTCAGAAATATAAAGTTACTTTATATTTATTGTTCTGGCATCAAATATACTAGTTCTAAAGGTAATCCATACAGGGTGATTGCTTATGCAATCTGTGTGTTTAAATTGTAATAACAACAATAAAGAATTTCATATGTACCGTTTTCCTTTGGTGAGTATTATTTTAGCATTGAAATAATGTATAATGTTAATTATTTTCAATTCTTGCCTTAAATTAGCCAGTAGTGGAAAAAATTATATATACATCACGGTGGTGAAGACATTTACAAGCCTCGCACCTTATTCCGGTCAATAATAATGGTCTCCATCACCTTGGTATATAATATACACTTACCGACTTAAAATTCGATCCATTCAAAATAATGATTTATTTAAAAATGCTCTCACTTTCAAATGCGAAAGCTGATTTATTTGAATTTTTTATCAACTTTTAGATAAAATACTGATTATTATTCGGACATCTAAAAGTAATTCAGTATTCGCTGGATATGCAGGGGGGAAAACAAAACAATTTTTTCCACTACTCTTGAGTAGATCTGCACACAATTAACTTTATCAAGAAGACTGATTTGTTTCCAACATTTTGTTTTTTTATTTACCCCAATATCTTAATTTGTTTGTGAAATGTGACGGTTTAAAGAAAATACAACATTTTAGAAATGGTCATAATTTAAATGACGGTAGAAAATAAACTACAGAATAGCATAGTAATACATAATTTTATAAACAAATCAAACAACAAATAAACTAATAATTATCACAAATTAATAACGGGTATTTCCCCCACGAGCGCGAATAACTGCCTCAATGCGTCGTGGCATACCCTCTATTGGATGTCGAATCTCCATCTGGTCAATCTGATCCCATTCTTGGACCAAAGCATCTGTCAAAAAATTTAAATAACTTGGAGAAGAAACTCGGTTACGAACTCCACTGCCATCATGTCCCAGACGTGCTCAATTGGATTGAGGTCTGGGCTAATGTGGATCTAGCACATCACGAATATATCGGTTAGCTGTCATTGCTCCACCGCCAACAATGACTAAATCAGTACGAGCTTCCATGCTTATGCCGCCCCAAACCATTAACGATCCTCCTCCATAACTGAGTCTTGTGGAAAAATTTGCTTGGTCAAACCTTCCGCCTCTTCTTCGGTATATTCTTTCACGGCCATCTGGAGAACGTAAACAAAACCTTGACTCGTCAGAAAATAAAATCTTACTCCAGGAGACGGGCTGTTCTGTGATTCCTAAGTAACTCCGGACCAGTTGCAGGACTTTTGGAGCGTAATCCATGTTCTCGTAATCGCCTTCGAATCGTTATTTGTTAACAGTCATTTGGCGTACTTCTTCCTAACGATTTCGAACCATGACAGCAGTAGTATTTCTTTCTCGCAAAACGTTCAATGTTAAAACGATCATCTCGAACATTTGTAGAACGTCGTCTGCCAGATCCTCTTCGTCTCGAAAAACTACCAGTTTCATTGAAACGTTGTACAGCTCTCTGGACGCTACACCTTGTAACACCCAATATTCTAGAAGCATAATACCGAGACCTACCGTCTTGTACCAGAGCAACTGCTTGTGCTTCATCAGTAGGTGTTGAAACCATAATGTTAAATTAAATACTGATAATTGAACTGCAATTACCAAGTAACGAATATTTGACAGTTGTCATATTATGAGTTGGCCACAGCACTCTACTTATTTTGTAGTTTATTCTCTACTGTCATTTAAATTATGACCATTTCTAAAATGTTGCATTTTCTTTAAACCGTCACATTTCACAAACAAATTAAGATATTGGGGTGAATAAAAAAAATGTTGGAAACAAATCAGTCTTCTTGATAAAGTTAATTGTGTGCAGATCTAATAGCAGAATTAACCTACCGGATGTGTCAAAAGTAGAGGAAAAAATTGTTTTCTCTTCTCCCCTGAATATACGGCGAGTACTAAATTACTTTTAGATGTCCAAATAATAACCTCAAAACTACAGTATTTTATCTAAAAGTTGCTAAGAAATTCAAATAAATCAGCCTCCCCATTTGAAATTTATAGCATATTTAAATGAATCATTGTTTTGAATGGATCGAATTTTAAGTCAGTAAGTGTACTATTATTGTATGACATTCAAACAATATAATGTTATAGTCTACTAGAAATGGGATCTAGTGAAGTGCACGCCCCAGCAACTTTTTTATTGAGATTTTTTGCTTATTTCGGAAATGTTAATAAAACGCGGTTGGTGTCACTTTTTTTGTGATATGATTATTTTTGTTTGTGATTTTGTGTGAATAAACTTGTGATATTATCTGTGATACAGCATACAGCTAATTGATAATTGGGAATTTACATTGGTTACCAAACTCGACTAAATTAGGCTGAAATACTAGCTAAACATTTACCCGCATTTAGTTGTATTAAAGCACTTTCAATATGATGCTACTCTTCCCAAGCATGTCTGCAAATATTCTATTTCAAATGTTCTGGATGTTTCACATGAATAAAATGTTTCGCACTCACAGGATATCTGATAATATGCAGTTTTTTGAAGATTGTTCTCCATTTTTTTGGTTTAGTTTTCGTTAGTATGGATATCAACGTATTGTTAGATTTAAAGCTAGTTCGAATATTGAATTGATTACCAAAATTTTGAATTTCTTCTGATAAACATTCGATATTGTAGAATACTTAAAAATAATGTTTGCTGAATTATTATTACTATTATTGTGTATTAACAATGAGCCATTTTCTGGCTCACTGCTCATTGCTAATTTCTTTTTTCATCTCTGTTGAGTAATTATTGTTATTTAAAACTGATTTAAATAATGTTTTTTT
>CAJUYI010008809.1:0-10605 GCA_910591695.1 Galerucella pusilla | reverse complement strand
GAATCACCAGTATTGTTGAAATAACAAAAAAACAAGTGCTATCACTAACAGTAAAAGTATGTAAATGATTCACATAAGGCGCGAACTTGTCAAAACACAGTGGGTAGATTTTTCTATCGAATGATGTGACAATTTTCCGAGTGAAATCAATTGGTAGTGATGAACATATTGTTCAAATAATCTTTTCACAGATAGCCAGGCAGCGCTGAAGGCACTAGATTCCATAGATGTCATTTTTTAAGCCAGTACCTATGGGATTTGTGCGTGCTCTGAATGTACTGGAAACGTAAAGGTTATGGTAGTCTGGGATTCAGGGCACAGGTGTCATAAGGATAACGAAAAAGTTGACCACTGGAAGCTCAACAGGCACTTAAGAAACTGACATATAAAACCATATGTAGATTACGTCAACTAAAAAAAGAGAAATTAGCAAATCTCCACACTAAGAAGCTTGATATTTCTTTGAGGGACTGGAATCTTGATTGATGAACTGGAGCTTCCTGAGACGAAATATATGTTTTCTCTACTCTGGCGGCTAGGAATCCAGGCCACATCATGATGGAGTGTCCACTTCTTGCCTACAACGGAGATATTGAAGAAATCAAGAATTTACAAAACGGAGCCATTGAATGGCTGAAGACATTGAACCTCTAATTCCAATTATAACCATACGCTAAATAATAATCGAAATATTCACAGGCTATGAGAGTTAGTTAGCATTTAAATGAAGTTTTGACAACTTTCAATTTCAAATTATTATTTTCGCTTTCTAGTAGACAAAATCCTATAAACTATTGACCTATTAACTGCGAGTTATCAAACCATCCACAGATCTTCCTTGCTTTCTAATCCATAAAACAAAACTACTGACGGCCTGTCCTTGCAAACTTGTAAGCTTGTAGCTGCATCTGAAAAGTGAAAAACATGAACTAGGATTAAATCCTTCTAAATCAATTGCTACGGTTTTCGGTAAGAATAAAGACAATATAGGGATGGATTTCTAGCTGATACCAGTCGAATGCTTGATAGTATCGTGAAACACTAAACTCTATAGCCAATTAAAATGTATGGTCAATTTCACAAGTCACCCTGTAAAATAAATAAAAAAGGGGAGTTGAAACTCTTCAGTAGCCACTTAATATCCTCCATGAGGGACTCTACATTTCTACATTTGGTAAAACTATTTAAAGTTTCTCATGACCCGTCGAGCTGCTGACTTAGCAGTTGCATTCAAGCGGAATGCTGACCTGCTCAACCTCTAAGGAACGGGTAATTAATTAGCCATTGCCCCGCTGAGCAATAGTTTCTAATTCATACGGAGCTTATCTATTGACTGCCAGCATACTCTACATAGTTTGTGCAACCGTTAGCCCGGATGAACCCTTACATTGGAAATATTGATTTAATATGATTAAGGAATGAATTAAGTCATCTGTAATTTATCATTTATTTAGGGATACAACTAATGTATTTTGTTGAAAAAGTTTAAGGATACCATAATAACTTGGGACTGAATCGTTTGGCTTGTCAAAATTATGTGTATATTATTATTGTATCGGGGAGAATATATATATATCTTCGACTCTTCCAACGGGTAAGTAGGTATCTATTTCAGCAATTTTAACGGATCTTATTTTTTTAATAAAAACAAAGTGCAATCAGGATACCCTTTAATCGGTCCATTGCAGGGGCTAGCATCCTTATAAATAAATACGATAAATCACAAGCATCACTGAGCAATAAATCTTTGGTTGACTACATTGACGGCGGCGATCATTTTCATAATTCATAATTTCATTAATTTGTTACTTGGGGCTTTGTCACGATTTTATGTGGAATATTATCAGGTTACCGAAGTAAAATTATCTCCTCGGTAATTATTGGTAAGCCGAAGAATTTATTAAATGCATAATTAATGGTTAATTACCGAAGAAAATAATTCTAGACAATTTTGGAGCAATCTTCTCCGTATCGTTAAATGCTTTGTGTTATTTTATAAGATTGTATCGGAGGCTGCACATGGCCGCCAACGTGCTAACCTTCGGACGCAATTACCTACAGCTTTTTTTTGTTAAAATTTTTATTAATTATCACATTTTTAATAAGTCTTAACAAGCATCTTACAATTTTTTCAATCAAAAACTACAACTGTAACGATAATTTAAATTATTAAGCTCCATTTATTATTTTCCGACTACATTCCACAACAATATGAACGAATAGTATACTTGCCGTAATATATATTGTGCGAAATTAAAGTTGTCGACTCTTTGTTCGACTGTAATTTGATATGTTACTGCCATAGTCCGTAATATAACTTTTTTTCAAAAGGAGCTGTCCCTTCGCCGGCACCACCTTATCCTCCTGGTGGGCTTATTGTGGATACTCCTAGTGTTATGACTACAACCTATTCAGCCAATCCGTTCCCTGTATTAGCTCATACAGGTTCTTTGCTGGTTGGTTGTAGTCTTCTGGAGTCATTTGGGTTCTGCCATACAGTTTCTGCCTTCTGTAGTCCAGCGACTCACAGTTGCATAGTATATGCAGAGCTGTTTCGGTATCCTTTTTGCATCTTCTGCATGTAAGGTCTCCGTTATACAGCCCTATTTTGTTTAAGTGCTCCTTTGTGGGAAAGTATCCCGTAAGTAGCCCCGTTATGGTGCGTAGTTTGTTCTTGCTCATTGAGAGCAGTTCTTTCGCTACTTTTGCTGATGGTTCTTTTATGAATTTCTTCCCATGTATTTGTCTGGGCGTATTCTTCCAGTGTTGTTCTTTCACCCACCCTTTTAACCATGACCTCGTTAAGCATCTGGGGATACCCACAGCAGGTTCGGGTCCGTTCATCAGAGTTGACGATCCTGCTCTTGCAAGTTCGTTATCTTTTTCATTGCCAGCGATTCATTTGTGACCTGGGACCCGCTCCAGTGTTACACTGTTCCGAGTCGCCAGTCTTCTAAGTTCTTCGCCGCATTCCCATACTAGCCGAGATGTCACCTTATAGCTCTGAAGTGCTTTAAGGGCAGCTCGACTGTCACTGTAGATCCTGATCTGCCTGTTGTTGTAGGCTCTCATATTATTTGCCCTTGCACAAGCAAGTATTGCATAGACCTCTGCTTGAGATACCGAAGCGTATTTTCCTAGCGAGACGATTCCTTCATATTTGCTCGACTTGCTCTATATGCCCGCTCCGGTGCCGAGCTCATTTTTTTATCAGTCTGCATACCAGATCAGTTCATTCGCTCTACTAAGTGGTGGTGCGTTCTCTTCCTCAAGCTCCTTTCGATCTTTGATGACAACCTCAAAGATATATCTGGTGGTCATGTGATCTGTTAGCATTTTGAAGATGTCGTCATCCACATGCCTTATCTCTGTGTGTCCTCTTCCATGTGCCACGTCATAATCTGATGCTTTTTCCAATCGGGTTAGTGCTGCCCTTGCTTCGCACATTATGACACAATGTAGCGGAGGAAGGTCTAGCATTGTCTCCAGCGCCACTGTAGGAGTAGTCCTCATTGCCCCCGTAATGCCAATGCATGCAAGTCTTTGGACCTTGCTTAGTTTTAGCATAGCAGAGGATTGTCTGATCTTTGCCCACCCTACCAGAGATGCATATGTGATCCTTGGAATGACAACCATTTTGTATAGCCATTGTACCGTAATATAACTTAAAGGGGATAGAGATGCATATGTGATCCTTGGAATGACAACCATTTTGTACAGCCATTGAACCGTAATATAACTTAAAGGGGATATACGATTAAATAGCTGCATTAAAAATATTATGTCCACTATACAAAGAAATATAAAATCAGTGCTACTCCCATTAAAAATATTATAATTTCGTACTTCCGGCGGTATAAAATGCGCTTGTAACGGTTTTAGATCTGTCAACTGTGCAAACGTGTATTCTTCGCAAAAAAGTTCCATAGACATAGAAATTGTTCACTAAGGATTGGTGACCCAGATGGCCATTCAATGAGAGCTCTCCTTTCAATCCATTTATTTGGATAATCATTGTTCAACCCTTCACTAGCTACTACTACATAATAGGAATGAGCTTCTATGCTACACTCTGTACAATTTTTACTGATACCGATGAAAAACAGTGAATTATCTCTTGTTATTTAAGTTAAGCTTCTCTACCCTAGAAACAGACTTTTTTGACAATTATTCTCGTTCACAAGATATATTTTTCTAATTGTATTTAAGCCAAATGACTGTACATCAAAAAAATTGCATATTTATTAATTTTTATACTTTTATTATTGATAATTCCGAAATATGCCACCTACGTTGTTATTCAATAATTGCTTTGGCATTAAATATCAACTTGTTTTTACAAGAAAAAACTTTTCAATTCCAACAAGGTACAGGTTATTGTGATCAACGCACCTTAATACTGCCCCAGACACGATATAACCACAAACTAATTTGTCGATGAAATTGGTGAGTGTCGACCGAGAGGCCAATTTTAATTGTCAGTTCGAGGCAGTCGTGTTAATTGTTCTCGGATGAGATATCATAATGCTAGTCTTTTTATTTTCATTGGCCTCGAACTATATCAAATAATTCTTCTACCTTTATTGGATTCGTAGACTCATTCATGGACCGTTTAAATTCTAAAATAACAGTAATCCAATTTTGGTTTTCTTGGTGACGAGATAGTGAAAATGGAATAACCATTATTTTACTTATAATACGTCAATTGATTAGTGATGAGTGACGTAACCACGTACCATGTACCATTTTAAAACAGTAACGACAGTAACATTAGTTTTTATACAGGGTGGTCCGTAAGTAATGGTCCAAAGTGAAATGGAAGATTCTTCGCCTAAAAATATAACAATCTGACGCAACTTCTTTCAATAAAATATTGATGGTGAGAAAAATTCAGGGTGGCAAAGTTGATATGTCAAAATGTTTTTCCTCAGTAAATTGGACGATTTTGATGTACAAACGTGAAAATTTGGAGATAGGGGTTTAAGGGCCTGGGAAATCATAATATGTTATCCATTTCAATGTATTCACTGAATGGTGCCACAAAAGCTATGTTGTTAGTGTAATTGTGCGATTAACTTATTTATCGTTAACGCTATCCCTCTATTTCTTGGAAAATATTGAAACTGCATCATTTTTGCGACAAAAAGGTATACCTGAAAATTACTGGTTTTCGAGATATTCGCATTTTTAAACCCCCCTTCATAATTTTCATTTAATTTATTAGCACAAAAATAATAAGGTTAGTAGGCGCTGATGTCAGCAAATTCATTATCAGCTATAATATAGCAAGAGCATTGATAATTTGCAATAATATTGTCATAGATTTCGAAAGCGTATTACCTCAAACCAATATGCTTGAGGAAAGTTATGGCAAAATTATTACAAATTGTCAATGTTCTTGCTATATTATAGCTGATAATGAATTTGCTGAAATCAGCGCCTACTAACCTTATTATTTTTGTGCTAATAAATAAAATGAAAATTATGAAGGGGGGTTTAAAAATGCGAATATCTCGAAAAACAGTAGCTTTTGAGACTAATGAAAGGTATACCTTTTTGTCGCAAAAATAATATTTTCCAATAAATAAGTTGATCGCACAATTACAGCAACAGCATAGCTTTTGTGGCGCCCTCTGAAAAATACATCGTAATGAATAACATACTATGATTTCCCATGCCCTTAAACCCCTATCTTTAAATTTTTACGTTTGTATATCCAGAATCTTCCAATTTACTGAGAAAAAACATTTTTGACATTTCAACTTTGCCACCCTGTATCTTTTTTATCATCAATATTCTATTGAAAGATTGTAATATTTTCAGGCGAATAATCTTCCTTCACTTTGTACCATTACTTACGGACCACCCTGTATATGACAGCAGTCAAATAACTTGGACAGTACTTGGACAAAAAGCAGTCTCGAGAATGGTGGACCAAAGCTCCAGGAATGAGGCAGGTCGAAGAGTTCTTCAAGGAACCCTAGCCAAAATTCACAGAGTATCTACTGGGCCAGAATAGGGGAACAATCAAGATCCTGGTTGGGCTCTTGGCAGGACATTGTAGACTCAACAATCTTTGCATTGGCAAAGGTTGTGCGGAAACACATAATATGCTACTGCGAAGTCCTGACCAGACTTAAGTTGTCAATGATGGAGAAGAAAAAACCACAACCCTCCCAGTATATGGAGGACCTGAGGTTTGCCATTCGAAGTCTGGTAATAGGGACTGGCCTAGACAAGAATCTCTAGAATAACAGGAGGGCACATACAATAAACCTGCAAAGGTCGTAGTGGAGCGGCTCTTAGGCACATGAACCCCGTATTTATCTTATTTTGTTGAAATTGTTGAAAATTGAAAAGAGATAGGGTGGACGACGTAGTTTTAAATTATTGCAATTATTGCGGTTGGCAGTGCAGCCTTTTCAAAAACGATTACTTAACTTGGTTTGATTTCGATTCAAGAAAAACAGAGTTTTTTCAATTATTTTTAGTGATTAAAAATATTCATAGATAAATAAAGTAGGAAAAAATATTCATCTTGATAAGATTTAAATTATATATTACTTATGAGAAGTCCGAGTGCACACAAATGGTTTAATTTAGCTAATGACACCATTCTATTATTAATAAACGATTTTGGTATAGGCAACCAAACATACGATAATATTTCGCGTTGATGATTTAGATTTGTAATCATCCTTCCAATACTCGTTTTAGTTACAAAACTTTTCCGTCGACTGTACAACTGGAATCCATTTTTTCAATATTTTTAAACCAAGAATATTTATTTTTGCGCGATCGATCTTTTTTGTTTATTTACAGCATAGGTTGTCAGGACGGTAGGTTGTGTTTACTGCTTTCCAAGTCTAACACGTCGGTAAGTAAATTACTTACCGACGTCTTAGCCCTACATACCTACATTTAAGTGTTCCTAAATAATATATTCTTTCATTAATTACACAAAAGATCGATCGCGCAAAAAAGTAATAAATAGCAAAAACAATTTCACCAAAATGCAAATTATATTTTAAACTGATTGAGAATTTTAAATGTCACTTTTGACATTTCGTTCATTTCGAAGAAACTTAAATTATTTTATTCGAAATCTATTTCAAAAATATCGCGCAAAAAATGGTATAAGCATCTCGAACGTTAAGGGTAATACCGGTCTCCAGCAAAATTGCTGTCGACCGGTAAACAACCCTTACCGTTCCTAATACTTAATATACTATTTTGGATGTCTTAACGTAATTATTATAGTTTTATAAAAACTGGAAGTATTATTTTTGAGAAGTCAGTTTTACGCTTTATGTTAATATTATTGTATATTTGGTTCTCTATAACAAAATCGAATGTTTTTGTGTACATTTCAATGTCATCATTTATTTTTGACAGTACTTAACCATGGAACAAATAAATATTTTTAGTTTTTAAATGCTATTCTACTAGGGATATACCATTTACCTAGTCAAATGGCATTTAAAAACAAAAAAACCCATTTGCCCAGTTATTTGCCTGAAGTTGACATTTGCCTACGACACATATACAGCAACTGCAAAATTTAAATGTATAGGCTACCCCAAAAGTAAAATCTACAAAACAAAACCAGGCTTGTCGAGGAGTACTATCGAATCACTTCGGAATGTGCAAGAGCGTTTAAATACCGGAAAAAAGTGTCCCCTATGATCGAAAATCGACAGGTTTTTGTGTTTTTTTTTTCAAGACGTTTTCGCAGTTCATGATAATGGCTCTGTTCCGTTTTCGTTCGTCCACCCCTAATAACTAAAAATTCATTAACAGCTCAGCCTATTATTTTTTATCGATTGCAGCCTTTCAACCTTCAAAAATCACTCCAAATTTGCATTTCTTCATTGGGAAAAATTTAGATTTCACTATTCTCACATTATTTCGTTGGATAGTTTCTAAAGAAAAACCAATTTAATATAATTTTGAACAGACATAGATGAGATGAAGTTTCTGTCGGACGCCAGAAAATGAGATAATTAGACCCGAAACTTTAATTGCGTTCAAATTAGAAGGTAATAATATGGCAACGTGGACGGTACATCCTGCCAATAAAGACGGTACTTCGTAGACTCCGTACCTGAACGTACCTGAACGGTTCCAATTCTCGCCTCTAGGGCCCCAAAAAAGACCCATCAATTAGGTCGATACAATTATTGTGTTTAATCTTTCGAATTCATTTAGAATACACAAAGTTACTTATAGAACTTAGCCGCGTCACTGAAAATTAATAATTAGACGTAGACTCGTCGCCAAATCTTGTAAATATACGGGGTAACTTAAAAGAGATAGGTATATAGATGGAGTAAAAAGAGCCATGAAAATAATTTATTTTGTTTTAACCATACCATGAAAAAAAACTTAAAAGGCTTTAATTGTCTATTTTTTCCATATTTCATGAGGATTTTGCACATTTTGTCTTTTTTCCTGGATTATGATATTATTATAATACAATATCAATATCAAAGGTTTCTTAGAGAGTCAGTCAGGATTAATCGCTTATTATGACTTAAATAATGCGTCACTATACTCAAGACTTATGTCGAATAGTCAAGAAGCCATCAAAGTACTGAGCTCTCGTGTCATCAGATCTAAAATGGTATGGGAATGCCTAGACAAGACTTTTGTCGAATAGTCAAAAAGCCATCAAAGTACTGAGCTCTTGTGTCATCAGATCTAAAATGGTATGGGAATGCCTAGACATCTCCAGGTTATAAAACACACTGGAATTGAATTGAATTCAAGTGGATGAACAAGCAGTGAGGGACTAAAGCAACCTGTTGGCGACCAGAACATTTTTGCGGTATCAGCACCAGTAGCCAGTGTCGAAAAGAGGAAGATTGGACAATTGGGAAGATCTTAGTAGGGCTAATAAAATTAATAGGTAAGGACATATGGATGCTTAAGTCATAGTAAGAATTACACAGCTTGTTCAATTGAAACCCATCTTTGGTCCAGGAAAAATTTATTGACAAGTACAGTTACAAATAACTACCACTACAATTGAGGCACACCACTGTTTCACCAACCGATGTATACCCTGCTTATAGAATTCTTGTGACTGCTGCTGGAAGAATTCTTTCACAGCGTTTTGTACTTCTGAGTCCGACTGAAAACAGTTACCTTTCAACGCCTTTTTTAGTGGCCCAAAGATGTGAAAATCGCAAGGCGATAAATCGGGACTATAGGGTGGATGCTCTAATATCCTCCATTTCTTACCTTGCAGATTTTCTTTCACCACGTTGGCAACATGAGGCCGAGCATTATCTATTTGGACGGATTGTTAACAACAAACGCCATTTCAAAGTCACAATACTTAAAATCGCTGTCAAATATAAACGAAATAAACAAATCAGTGTGACGTTTGCATACACTACTAATGTTGGAAAACGTCAGTTGAATGATTACAATTGTTTCCAAGGCTAACCTGACCAAAGATGTGTTTCAGTTGAACAAGCCTCGTAATTTTGAGAGGCCTTGCGTCGCAGCTAGTGCAGCAAGAAGAATTTAGGAAACCTAAGATGCTAATACTATCTGATGCCTTCCTCAGGAGCAGCGTGGACTAATTGGGACTCAATAGATCTCTTAGATCTCAGTGAATATCCCCCTAATACTCGTATACAGAGTTCGGCAAAAGTCCGGGGCTGAACAAGTATTGAAGTAAATATGAAATTTTTGGATAGTCCTTTGATACCACAAATTTTACTCCAACTCAAACTATAATAAGAAAATATTTTAAAATAAACAGGGTGTTCCAGTTTTGCGAACACAATTAATTTCTTCGATGCATTTTTGGCCATCTAATGGCTAATTTAAAAAAATTCACGTTTTAAGCCTTCATCAGCAAATATATTGTTTTGTTATCCTATACCGAGTGGTTGAAAATATATAGCCACTTTCATAGAAAAATCACTAACCACTTAAACATTTTATGGAATAACAAAAAACAATGAAGTTTCAAACAATACGAGTGTTATGTTGAAAATTGGTTTATTTATTATGATTTAGAAGAAATAAGATCTAGTATATTATTAAAATTAAAACCAAATATCTTTTTTGAAGTACATACAAACATACAAATACTAGAACATACAAACCAAACTAACAAAAATACAAGTATAGCTAATAAAAGCATTTTAATTATGAAGATTTTTTTCGACCAAATATGCATTTTTGTGAAATGAGTTGAGTGAACAATGTTTAACTATTTAATTAAACCAGCTTACCAAAGTACTTTCTCAAAGGTACGTCTCTGGCTGTGTAAAATATCCGTTGGCACGAATTCGACAAAGATTTTCTGAAATAAAGAATCAAATTCAACATGACTCAACTAATATCATTTAATCAGTGTTATTATACCAATTAGAAAAAGGTAGAACGATCGTAGCGACAACAAAGGAAATTAATTAGGTAACTGCAAAAAGTCCTCACAAAAAAATAATTATTTCTACCTGTACAACGTTCATTTTTCTTAATCATAAAGTTAATGTATAATTCTTGGGTTCATTTTTAGTAACTTTTATTAGACGTTGTAATACAGTGCTTTTCAGATAAAAGTATCCACCTCTAATAACTTTTGTA
>CAJUYI010008808.1:0-10606 GCA_910591695.1 Galerucella pusilla | reverse complement strand
TCGTTGAATAAGACTTCCCAATAAATTTATTTTCCAGTTAGTTATTGTCCACTTTATTCGTACTTGGAAAGACCGGGCCTTAGTGTTGGTTGTTACGCCATCTAGCGGACGTTTCACAAACTCGAAAATAATTTCCATCAATTTCTCTTGGCGACTTTTATCATGAATTTTTTTTTCTAAATCTATACCACAAATATCTTATGAGATATGTCCGCTCGCTACCCTTCACTGATCACTCGGTACACGTCCGCTTAAATCTATAGCAACATTCAACATCTCTTCGAGCTATTTTAGGAAAAAAATTTCACACCAAAATCACCATCACTGTACGCATAAAATTTTCTCATTAGTTTTAATAGTAAACAAGGTTTCATGTAACAACATGTCTAAATTCCGTTCTATTCTCAGCAAGTCCCTTACTGGCTAGAGTGGTTATTGAGGGATGAAGAGAGGAGTTGCTTCTGGTGACTGAACCGATGTTTTGTAACGCGTATAAGCGATAAATACCGTTCGGCAGTAACGATTGATATTAGATTTGTGTGTGGGCGCTTAGCAACATTAGGAGTCAGTTTTCGCTTCAGATCACTTCTATTTTTATCACAATAATATAAGAGCTTTCTTCTGTTACTATTGTGTAATTTTTGGAATCAAAACTTCTTTGGGTGAACAAAAACCGTAATGAACTTCACACACATTCCGTATTCTATAAAAAGCGGTTTTAAAATTAAAACTAGTAGTTTAATTCATGGAGTAATAAATAAGAGAGGTTTTAAATAATATGAAAAGAAATGGAACAAAGTTTGTGCGCAGCCAGCTGCGCATGGCGCTTTACAGCAACTAACCGAACTAAGAAATCCTGCCTCCCTCTACACAAAACTTCATTTTTATTATTATTTTAATTTGAGGTTAGTCGTTGTCATTTTTGAATTTATTTTTATTTAATCTACTCATTGGCTTGAATTGAATAGATGAGGCTTTTACTTGATGTAGATCCATAGTAAGTTATGAAATCAAACAATTTTATTTTGTTGAATCTACATTGTAATTAAACATGAAGTGACGCGTTTCGCTAACACAGTAGCTTTTTTAAACGAATGGAGGTATAATGAGAAACTTTCAATTTATACAGTGCCTTAATACTAAATTATACGAATATTTAAAAATAAAATTATAATCTATTTACAAGAAAATGAAATGAATTTGTCTAAATATGGGATTAACTGAAGTATTTAACAAGTTTACCTGGAAACTCATTCACAACCATCCTACAGAAATCTTTCTAGGTAAAAAGGTTTAATAATGGAGAATTGTTAATATCAAGTTGGTCGTTAAGAAGATTATCTGAATATTTGTTTTCATTTATCTCTAGGGCTTCTAAAAGATTTAATTTGAAGGATTTAGTTTCTATATATGCAAAATTTCAAAATTTGAATCGAAAGAGTGTTGGTTTGGTTTGCTAATGAATGATTTGAATAGTTGGAATCTAATTTTTGATTGTCATAACTACGTTTGTGTTCTGAAATTCTAGTTTCCAAATTCCTAAAAGTTCTACCTATATAAATTTTATCACAGTCGTCATTACCACATTTTAATTTATAAACTCCTGATTTATTTAGTTTTGAAGATTTGGATTTGTTGTTTTTAATGAATTTGGATAAATTGTTGTCAGTTTTGAAGCAAATATTCAAGTCTAAAGTTTCTAAGAATGATTTTATTTTTAAGGATGGTATTCCAAAGTAAGTTAAGCTCTTAAATTGGTTATTTTTGTTTTCATCAGAAGGAAATACTTGTTCTACTGTATGTTTTCGTATCTTTTTATTTATGATGTTGTCAATTAAATTTGGATCGTAATTAATATTAACCGCTATTTGCTTTATTATATTTAGTTCTTCATTGTTATTGTCAATATTCAATGGAACTGTTAAAAGTCTATGTATCATACTATTGAAAGCTGCTAACTTATGACTGATTGGGTGGACTGAACTATTATGAATTGTAATGTCTGTATGTGATGGTTTGTGAAATATAGAAAAGTCATGTCTATTATTGATATTTGAAATTGTGAGATCTAGAAAGTTCATGAACTTATTTTGTTCAATTTCTACTGTAAATTTGATATTTTTTTTCTTCTTATGTAAATTTCAATCATATGAAATTACTTATTGAAAATGTACTACTACATGGAGCCTCGAATATCTTTGTTGTTAATGAAACAAAAGATAGAAATCTATACATTTTTGGAAAGAAGAATGATTGCTCTTTCGAATGAAATCAAAAATTATAGGGTGAACCATTTAAAATAATACATATTTTTATCCTTGAATTTGACCAACATTAGTAAAACATCCTGTGTTGATGAGATGAAATGCCAGCCAAGCCTAAAAAATATCTCCGATAAACTAATAAAACTAGTGAAAACCCCATCTCTTTGGAGCAATTAATAAGCTGGGCATTTATGTTTAAAATCAGTCACTCTTATTTGGGACACTCTGTATTACACGTATGCTAAAAGCTTGCAAATTCAAAAAGCGCGCGTCTTGAATGCTAGTTCATATAAGTAGCCAAGGTAGGCGCTAGTGGTAACTTCGACACGTTTAACATCTCTCTTATTTTTTACTCTATGGTTTAATTCATGCCGGAATTGCAGCCAAACTAATTTATTTTGAAAAAATAGGCTCTTCTAATCCACTACTAATAACGAAAATAGGGAAATAGAGAGAAACTCCATGGCTCGAAAATGTAACGTGCTTGCATTAATTCGACGATCGTGCTTATTCATATCATGTCGGGATCAGTGTTTACAAATCGTTTTGTCGACGCCGACACAGACGCTAAAAACATTATTAGGTATAGAACATTTGTTTCGTCATGATCAACATGGAACCGCGATTTTCATTTGAAAAATTAAGTTATACTCAATAGGTGTGCCTTTCGTCCAGGCTGTTGAAACGGGGTAAAAGAAATATGACGACAGTTACCGACATGGTAACTGGAGGTAACTGGACTCTGTCCCTGAGGCAGAATCTGCACAGAATGGGCAAAGCTAGTGAACCTATGTGCATAAAATGTTAACTATACGATGAGACACTAGCTCTGCTTCTGTGAGAACTTGCATGATCCAGACGGTAGCACTTTGGAGTGGAAATAATATAACCATCACAACTACCGAAGATTCATCCAGATAAACTGGTGGCCTATAAGGGAGACACGAAGCATCTGGAATGGAAGTAGGTGGATAACATGGGTAATGGTACAAAGATTTAGTTCAAGTGCCTGGGCTGTTAAGCACAACCCAAACGTATAAATGGGAGGTGTGTCATGATATACCGTTAGCTCTGCTGTGAAATACGACTGCATCTATAAAGCAACAGAAGCAGGGCTCAGTACTTTTATTTAGAGCTGAAGAAGCACCTTACACTTCCTATCGATTTCTGTATGTAATTTGGGAGTCAAAATGATCATTTTCTTCCTTTGCATCGACCTTGTAGCCATAGAGGGTGATACTGAGAATCTAGGTCAAATTGCCGAAGCGTGAGATTTCTCTAGCGTCTAAATATATTTGCACCTATTTTATTCCTATTGAGATAACGCTGCACGTCACTGATGACTGTGCGTTAAAAGTACCGAACATCGCGTTTGCCGCTGCTCGTTTATTTTTTATTGAATAAACTCAAACACCGGTAATAACCATATTTATGGTTATGAAAAGCAAACAATCCTCCCTAAAAAGCTCTGCGAAAACAGCAAAAGAACGAATAGAGATCAACGGATCTTGTGACTGCGAATACAATTCACAGAATTAACGGCGGCAATTAGCTCGATTGATGTTGTTTCCAATAAAGCCGCAAAAAATGTTATTTGTGTATAGAAGCTTTGAAGAATAAATCAGCCTTTTATGAAGTATGGAAATTAAATTATTGGTTATTTTGCCGTTGCTTGGGAATTGAAAATTTATTATTCCGATCTTCTTCGATGTTATAGTTCAATTTGGTTCGTTGTTGTTTATATTACCTACTTATGATAATAAAATTTTCTTCCAAATATCATCACCTGGTGATGCCTCTTGGCATAAAATAAAAATAAGTATTGGAATACACTTGAAATACGTACAACTAAAATATAAACATTAAATGATTCAACCTTCAGGTCAAGTTGTAATTGTAATTGCTGTAGCAGTAGCAGATAGAGGGACTGAATTGACTGTAATAGATGTATTATCGATGAATACCTACTTCCGTAGATTATAAGTGAGGAAGGGCCTCTGAATAGGTGGTGTTGGAGGATCATCTCTAAAGAAATGAAATAACTATTTCTAGCACTAGGACATGTTGGATTTGATAAACATATAATTGTTGTTGCCTTGCACCACGCTTGAACTGAACAATATCGTTCTTTTATTTATATTTATATAATAATGGAATGTTCGAACGTTTTGTTGAAATCAGATCAAGGGAATTTGATTCTTATTTTAAATATTTATATTATATTATTATATTGGGCCAAAAGGCATCACGGGACGGAGTAAATGTTTTGGAAGGAGAGTAATCAGCCCACCGCCACCTGATACTTTTCTTTGGGATAACCTTGAACTGTTCATAAAAGTGTAGGCTCACAGCACTTAAGCCACATGTGACCCATTGTACATCCTCCTAGGTCATCATCGTATATCCTGTCCTTCCTAGGAAGGTGGACAGATTACTAGGAGACATCTCCTTTATATCGGCAGGTGTAGGCCAAGACTCACCGAACACACACTCTCCTATTGACGATAACTCGCATAAGACATGTTTCGCCTGACAGTTTCATCTTCCTGTTCACACATCCTGCATAGAGGTGTGTCCACTAGCCCTATAGTATGGAGGTGTTCCCTTAGTTGACAGTGGCGACCAAAATCCTACTGTTAAACATAGGTTTTTCCTAATCATCGCCAAATATTTCATCGGCGCTAGCTTCCCAGGGTCGCCCAGGGTGATCCTGGCAAAACTGCATCATTTAATTCTATCCCATCTCTTGAGGAATTGAGCATGGGTGTAACGTTTGACTGGTTCCGCAATTGTCGAAGTCGTTAGGCCGTAGGTGTCACTGGTCCTAAAATGTTCAGTCCAGCCGCTTCCCTGGCTAAAGAATCAGCAATGCGATTACCTTTACTCCTGTCGTGCTCTTTAACCCACCTCAGGATAATATTGTTATCTGCCGAGGCGTTAGCTAAATGATATTTTTGAAGCTTTTAAAATTGAAGCTCTGTATCATTGTGTTGTCCAGTCTCAAAAACGCACTTTCTGTATTTAATTGGAATATATCGAATAGGAAGCAGTTTTATCCCAAACCAGCTAATGTTGTATCCCATGAGATACTTATTTTGTCGCGAAGGTCTACAAAAGACAATAAATGGCAACCATAAAAGCATGTATTGTCGAGTAGTGTTGATTTAGAGTGGAATTGACTACCGGTTTTAACTTCGGTAGCTGCGGCTCGGGCGGTAAACCGCAAAGAAGGATTTTGGAAACCACTAAGCCATTATGTCACTTCGATATTTCTGTTCTCTGTGGTTAGTTGGTTATTTTCCGACGGATTTCGCCAACCAATTATTTTGTTTTTAAAATGGATTGAACATTTCCTCTCCTGAGAATGGGGAAAACAAAATTTTGAAGACAAAGTGTTTTTTATCTTCAAGTTCAAGTTTTTTATTCAAGTTTTTTATTATTTCCATGGTAAAGTACATATTGATAATAAAGTGATATTTGTAGTTATACTTAAACATACATAAAGACACCTAATTGAGCATTTCACTTAGGCATGTCTGCCTGTTTTGTTACTACTCAATCAGGTAGTATTTACTCTGTACGTTATATATTTAAATAGCTAATATTGAATACAAAAAAATAAGAAGAAAAAACAAAACAAAAAAACTAAATTACAGTGCAATTAAAGTTATGGGACGAACAAATGTAGACAATTAATAAAACTAAATAATGGATAATAAAAAGAAGACATACTCACGCAAGGAAGTAGTAGACAAGACCATGAGCAATACCAGTAGTTTGTATGTTATTAAGTCATTATATCAAATATTTCATTTTGGTAAGTTATCAGATGATTTTTCAATTCAATTTGGAATTTATTTAATTTTTTTATTTGTCTGAGGTGAATCGGGGTTGTATTAAAAAATTTTGGACCGAAGAAAGATGATGATCTTTGACTAACTGATTTTTTAAAGAATTTTAAAGATATCTCCATATTAGTAACTGATCGAGTTAAATGGGTATTTTTGTGGTTAAATTTTTTGCCGCTTTTGTATATTCTCACTATACATTGATAAGCAAAAAGTAGTTTAATGTTAAGTATCCTCGATTCATTATACAATTTTTTGGTTGAAAATAGCTTTTATTTTTTTAGGATGATTTTTAAAATAGTGTTTTGTGTTGTCTCTAAAATTTTAATAGTGGTGTGAAATGCTCCACCCCAAGCTACTATACAGTATCTTAATAAAGATTCCACCAGAGAATTATAAAGTATTAGTAAATTTTTCTTTGAAATAATTTCTCTAAGAACATAAAATTTATGCATTAAGGCTCTCAATCTATTGCTAACATGGACAATATGTTGTGACCAGCGTAGGTGTTGGTCAAGTATAACACCTAAATATTTAATTTGGGACACTTTATGTATTAGGGGGCAGTTACAATCGATTTTTTGACAGTCATTAGTGTGCAGTTTGATTTCAAAGTTTTCAGGTTGTTTAAAGATGGTTGAACTGAAAGTAATACATTTTGTTTTCAACACATTTAAGGTTAGTAGATTATCATTTAAACATAAACTTATTTTCCCCTGTTTCTGCGGTAAGTTTGACCTCTTGCCTTTCTTTACCAGTGAAAATAATTATAGTGTCATCCGCGTAGCATATGACTTCACCAGGGAAGTTATCAATTTGTGTAATGTTATTCATATACACGAGAAAGAGAATTGGTCCTGATACGGTCCCTTGTGGAACACCCACCTTTACTAGGGAATTAGAGCTTCTGTCTTTTCCGATTTTCACGCGCTGGGTTCTGTTTGATAAATAGTTCTTAATGAGTTCTAGTGCTACACCTATTATGCCGTAGTTATTTAGTTTGTCAAGTAGAATGTTATGTGAGACGGTGTCAAATGCTTTGGCTAAATCGAGAAATACTGCAACACATTTTAATGAATCATCTACTGTGCCAACCGTCTTTTCTAGAAAATCAACTACTGCATCTTCAGTGCTTGAATTTTGTATAAACCCGTACTGACATTCTGTTATAACATTATGATCATTGAAAAAATGTATTAATCTGCTTTTAACCGCATTTTCGAATATTTTGGCTAAGTTATTAATTACTGAAATTGGCCTATAGTTGGTTAGTTCTCCAGGGTCACCGGATTTGTATACATGGGTGACAACAGATTCCTTCCATTGATTTGGAATTTTTCCTGATTGAAAGGAGAGATTAATAATATGCGTTATCAGAATATTACAAAATTTGGAATAGTGATGAATGTTATAATTTCAACACTCATTTCAATTACAAAATGCTGTTTATGTTGTTTTTTGTCTAGACTGTTACTTTTAAATATTATATACACTTTTTAATCCCATAAAATTGGTTGAAACTCAACTCATTTCGGTGTACCAGGTTAAAACATCGGCACTTATTAAATCAGCGTAAGGAAATTGTGATTCTACCTAAGTAATTTCTCACGGCTTATTTTCCGACCATATTCGCGCGAAGCACCTACAAAAATTCAATTAAATCCAACTTAACATAAAATAAAGCCAGCAACACAAATACAAAATGGGAGCGCAAAAGTAATTAAAATTTCCAAGGAATAGGTTGAACACTCTTGAATAAAATTAAATTCGAGGATAAATACCGGATTCGCATTAAGTGCAGGAAAGGATGAAACAAGGGGAGGGAGGAAATGAGACTGGTGAACAGGAGCGAAATACAAAAAAGCAGGTGAAAGTGTATGCGGTAGCGAGAGAATCATACAAAGTGTTATTTTAATATAATCCATCACAGGAAAGAATCAGCTCAAATGTATAATGCAGCGACAGATATTTATTGTGAAATGCATTTTAAAGTTCAGGCTTAGAATCCTTAAGACCTCCTCCTTCAGGCTTTTTGTCCTCTATTACTGTTTATCTTGTTCTTATCCATAGTATTCCCACTACATCCTTCTTGGGAAAATATTTCCTTATCACTGCTTCTTCATTTTCCATGAATAAACGTCCTTCATATGATCAGGTTAACCATGTGCCTTCGCAGAATACAGTGACCAGAGAGTAGTCTTTCCACTTTTTCCATTTTTGGCCTCATTTGCAGCATAATAAGCAGAAGACCCTCGCTAGATGAAGGCAGGAAATTATTTTGAAGATCATATTATTATCATTCCCAAAAAGAAATATTTCAGTTTACCGACAGATGTAGTATCCCCTAGGTTTCAAAAAGTAGCATAATATAACTGTTTATACAGGGTGTACCAAACTTACGACAAGCTTTGGTATATGGGTTATTTTAAGAGATGTGAAAATCGTAGGTAAATCAAAGCTCTGTAGCGTGTTGTACGTTGAAGAAAAAAAATGTATTTTGCCAAACAGAATTTCGTAAGAAGATACAATATCTCTGTATCCTATTGAATTTCAATTCTATTCTTTCTTGTATACAGGGTGAACGGAAACTCGAACCTGTCATTTTCTTTCTTGTTTCAAATGGAACACCCTGTATTTTATAGCAAAAATAGAATCTTCGATTATGTAGCTTTAATTTTTGTGAAAAATTCCATATACCCAAAGTTTATAAAAACACAGTTATTTTGTAGTATTTATTGTAAAATATAACTACTGACCTATTATGTGAAAGCATTAAACGTTGTATGTAACAAAAAATCCTAATTAATAATAAATTTTATTTAACAGTTTATTCTAAGCAAAACTAGCCACCAAAAGTATAATCCTAACCGTAATATTATACTAAAGGTTCAAAATGTTCACCGTTAATATCAATACAATGCTGCAGAATAGTTCAAATGATTAACTAACATTTCTCAGCATATCAACGTTAGCAGATCGAAGTGCCGCACTAATTATCTCTTTCATGTCATCTCTAATAGACTGGGATTCTATAAGCTTATTCCTTACAAGACCCGGAAAAAATAAATATACTTTTGTTAAATCGGGTGACCGAGCTGGCCAATTAGTTGGGCCCCCTCTTATAGCATTGCATTGATGTTAACGGTGAAGACTTTGAACCATCAGCTTAATATTACGGTTAGAATTATACTTTTGGTAGCTAGTTTTGTTTAGAATAAATTATTCATTGAAATTTATTATTAATTAGGATTTTTTGTTACATACAACGTTTATTGCTTTCACATAATGGGTCATTAATAATAGTTTACAATAAATATTACCAGATAACTCTGTTTTTATAAACTTTGGGTATAGGGAATGCTTGACAAAAACTAAAGTGACATAATCGAAGATTCTATTTATTCATTTGAAAGAGGAAAGAAAATGACAGATTCGAGTTTCCGTTCACCCTGTATATAAGAAAGAATATAATTGGAATTTATTAGGATACGGAGATATTGCATCATGTTACGAAACTCTGTTTGGCAAAATACATTTTTTTTCAACGTACAACAAGCTGCAGAGCGTTGATTTATCTACGATTTTCACATAAACGTGTTCATATCTTTTGAAGGACTCTGTATAACGTTGCAAAACCTCATATCGGAAGCATAAAAAAAAGTAACCAATCTGAATTCGGTATAATATACAGGGGTTCCCATTTGAAAAATCATGTTTGGTTTGTAACGGAGTTATGCAGCACTCTGTATAATTCGATATAATTTCAAAATATGGACCTTCAGCATATCTACTATTTTTGTTTATAACATTTTTTGATTTCTCTCAAAATAACCCATATACCGAAGTTTGTCGTAAGATTCGTACACCCTGTATATCAAAAGAGCTCTAAATAGCTCTCGGAGAAATATCATTTTATAAAAATATTTACCCATCATCAGAAATAAGACTGACCTTTGTGAAATAGATTATTTTATTATGAAGCAGAATCAGGTTAATTAAGTTCCGGCGATTCCATTATTTGTAATGAGAGTTGCCTTTGCCTTATGTTATCATAATAAATATGGTTTACTTTTCATTTACTCTGGTTTGATTAGTATAATATGTATTTATTTAGGCTGCATGTTGTGATTAGGTCATTTCTATTATTATTGATGGAAAATTAAAAACAGTGAGCATAGAAGTCCAATCTGTAGTAAGTTCACTGTATAGAAATAATTTTAAGAAATGAAAAGTTAACAAAACCATAAATAAAACTATGAGAGAGGAAATCGGGAACTAGCTGGATGAGGAGCACCAACCCAAATAGAGGGATTTTACCGGATTTTACCGGGCAATTTTCGCCAAAAAATTCCGTTATATGAGATTCTTAACACATAAGGGAAATATTCCCAATAAGTGTGATTCTTCTCTATGAAAATTCACTATTCAGTTACTTTTGATAAGCTTCTGTTTTGTTAGGAGAAAGTTAATATTGACCTGGATACGGCCCTATAA
>CAJUYI010008807.1:0-10606 GCA_910591695.1 Galerucella pusilla | reverse complement strand
AGCATGAATTGGTGTTGAAAAAGTACAATTTTTTGAACTAAAATCGTCATTTTTGAAGTAATTGCTGGATGATCCAGCGAAATTTTTGTTTTAGTCTGCTTTATTTAAGGTAAGCTTTCAAACAAATCTAAAATTAACATAAAATTCCGAGGGTCGCGAAGTCTACCGGAACCGCTTTGCTGACTATAGAGAATTTCCTTGCACGTATACCTGTATATACTAAAACATTTAAAATTAAACTAGATTAATATGGATCTGGTGAACTATAACTGTCTTATTAATAAAAATTTCTTACTCCGCCCTTACTCTTAGATTAGTCAGAGACTAGCGTCGGTTTAAAGGAGTAATACAATTGCTATTAATAAACTCCGACTAAGGAGGTAATAGTTACTCAATCCTTATTACTGGATTAGGACATGACTTAAGGAAGATTTAGTTTTATGGTAGGAATTGACCAATAACGTGACGTTATGATGACAGTGTCAGTGCTCTGTTCATTAATTTCAAAAATAGCAAGTTATCTCATTATTATCATCTCTCAGTTTGTATTTTGTGTTAAAAGTAGTATTTCCGAATTTTGCATGAAATTCACTTGCAAATTGAAGAAATCAAAAAAAGGCATGCTGAGAAGGAACTCCAGATTACTATGCAACGCAAGTACATGAAAAATTTGTGCAACAAAAAGAAAAGGAAAAATTAAATAGAAAATGATAAAAATATTTTATTTTTGATTTGTCAGCTGCAAATTCCTCTCATAACAATGTTATTGAGGGATTAGCCCGAATTTTATAACATTTAATTTTTCTGATCGGACGAATATTCTCTGCTTCTTCCAATCCTTCCATCATTCTCAAATCATCCGAATAATAATATCTTCCTTCCATCGCAAAATAATTAGGTACTACTCACCGAACCAACACAAATACTTAGTAAATATGCATAATTATTAATAATAAACTGAATAATAATATGAACTGATAATACAAAAACGACAAACTGAATTTCGAATTACGATGTGACAACATATTTATACCACAATTGACAGTTCAACAAAACTAAAATTATATTTAGTCGAAGGTTATTCCAAGCTTAAACTACCTATTTCCTCAGATTAAAATTACTACCAAAGTTAGTCCCAGACTAACCTTGAAGTAGCCCATTCCCTGTCTAAAATGCGTTTATTAATAAGGCTATCCAGAACACGTGACCATCTGACATACAAAATGGCCGTTGGTAGACACACAAAAGATCATTTACCTGCGTTTTGCATAGGTGCATAGTTGTGTTAATAGTTTTTTTTCTATTATACGTGTTTAAAGTTTAAATAATGGCTTGTTCCAATAAAAGTGATTATCTATTGACGTTAGAGAGTGACTGTGAAGAAATTGCCATAAGATACAAGGAAAAGATAGGAGTTATTCAGGGTATTGATCCTTACACACTCATGAATAACCCTGCTCCTATTGAAGAAACTCAAGAAGTCGACTTTCCACCAGTGACTTATTTCCACATAGTGTCGTATTTGGTACTGACACACAGCTTTTACACCAATGAACAAATAAAAGCTTATAAGAGTTTGTCAGCATACAAATATTTCCAAGTAGTAGGCATATTTTCTAGTTTCACACTGAATTATTTATAATTAATCACAATACAATAAAGAACTGAACCTTTAGATTAAAGAAGACCACAGAAGACGAGTAAATTGACCGAACTAAACAGATTTCACATACAATAGGTGCTTTCGATTATTTAATTTTGGCTGCTAGTAGCAGCTCGTAGTGACTGAATTCCGTTCGTTTATTACCGGGCGTGACGTCTAGTCTTACCTTCCCCCTGCCCCTCAAGCACATACCGAAAAGTCATCGGACATTAAATATTTGACGTTTGTCCGGTTTGACGTTTATTTAAAGGTTAAGATTGTGCCGATTACGATTTAATACTATTTAAACCTCACTAAAAATACCTAAATATGCAAAATTTTATTATCAAAAACATTATAATTGAAAACTGTTCTTCTAACAACACAGGAAATTCATTGGCATTGGCACATGTCAGGTGGTTTTGAGGATCCTAAAAAATCGTGTTCGATTTGCTCAAAAGTCGTGACGACTGAGGCGTCACGCACAAGTGCTTGAAGCCCAAATAAACGAAAGCAACAAATAATATCATAACAAAAGATTTGTGTGTCTACCAGCGGCCATCTTGAAAATCATTTGACAGCATCTTGGATAGGTCTATAGCGTATCTGTCAAACTGATGGTTTAAACATAGAATAAAGTTAGTCTTAGGTTACTTCGTGTTTATTAATAAGACCGTTAAGAGTCCAAGTGTTTATGACTAATTATCCAAAAATCAATTGCGCTGGCTACCGGGTGATCAAATAAGGCAGGAAGACTGTATCTCAGAAACTCTGATAGTAAAGCATGAGAAAATTGGTTTTATAAAAACAGCTTGAGGATATTGATATGCGCCATGATTTGGATAAATATTTCACTTCACCAGTTTTATTGAACTTTTTAATAATCGATGAAATGAAAGAATTTAATTCGTTAAAATCTACATTATATTGAACCTATGTTCAACTTGAAGTTGTGACGCGTTTCGTTAGCACAGTAACTTTGTCAAACGAGCTACTGTGTTAGCGAAACGCGTCACAAAACTTCAATTTCAATATAATGAAGATTTTAACAAATTAAATTGTTTTATTCCATCATTTAGTATGGATCTACATCAAGTAAAAGCCTCATCTATTGTAATAAGTACCAAGGGTGGAATTATGGAAAACATCACCCTGTATAACAAATTTCAAGTATATTCAAAAAATATAATTTAGATTTAAGTAGCGTAGCAAATTTCAATCAGACTAAACAATGCTGATAATGCACAATGACACAATTACAAAGTGACCCAAAAGGAACCTAGTTTCGAAAACACGAGTTCGCTGATGAAGCAAAGCGATCGTGGGTTACAAAGTACACATGTGTCCAATAGGAAAGCAAGGAATGAAAAAGTGGTGAAAAGCTGACTGGGCAAAAATTGCCCAAAGCTGGACGAGAAAGGAAAAAAGACGAGTTAGTGGGGTCCCGAGGACGGTTGCGAGCGGTTGCCCCATAGAGTTCGCGGTTAGCGGTCATCTGAAAAAAATCCAGAGTTATATTTTGACTTGTAAGACAAAAGTAGTGCGGAGTTCAAAATAAGTTTCGTTTCGACACTTGAAGGATTTTTCGAGAGAGCGTCTACTGTAAGCGCTTAAAGAGTAATTCGGTAAAGAGGGTAGTGAACGGCCAAATAAGATTTGCTAGAGGCAAATAGGTTCGATAAAAAGTCTACCCCATCCGAAACGTGTGTTGGTGTCAACGAATAAGCCGGGTAAGAAATCTTCAGCATCATTGGAGAGCGCCCTACCTGCACATTGGTGAGTCTGATTTAATCTTGTACTAACTGTGAAACAAATATTTTTGTAGTTTGGTTAGCCCGTATTTTATTGCCACCTCATGCACATATTATTTTTTATATTTCATTTTGGAAATTTATATTTCTTTGATATTTACTGTTATTCAGTCGTAATCCTCAAAACTGAGGGGTGAGGAGCATTTAGCCCACACCGAAAAGTTTGCAAATAGAGAATTCATTTATCAATATAAGTTATTAAGTTTTCATACTTAATCTATAATCACGATTCTCGCCCATTTTCAATTAACTGAATTTATTATCATAATCATATCTTTTGTTTTACATTATAAGTATTTATTATTATTATTTCATTATTCAATTTCTATTCTTGGTTTTCTTTTTTTATAATAAACCCATTTAAATTCGATAACGCTTAGTTTGCTTTCATACACAGGTATCCCCTAAAAACTACTTAGTAAATTAGTAGTAATTCCTTATCCTGAACCTTATACCAGACGTAACCCTACACACAAAGACCTCTCATTATCAACAAC
Source organism: Galerucella pusilla (assembly GCA_910591695.1). Taxonomy (NCBI): domain Eukaryota; kingdom Metazoa; phylum Arthropoda; class Insecta; order Coleoptera; family Chrysomelidae; genus Galerucella; species Galerucella pusilla. The sequence continues at coordinate 6,656 of CAJUYI010008807.1, read as the reverse complement.
AACTGATAGCAGCGGAGGCCGGATCTATCCTTTTGGACTTTTCTTACAGGAGTCGTTGATTCCTGTTTCCCACGTACTCGTGGGTGGTGACAGCCAGCTACGCTGCCTTCTTGTTATTTTCAGGAACACACCAGGAGAATTTTACTTTTTCAGGTTCCGGCTCGTGAAATTCGGCACCAAGATGTTCTCTGGAGTAGCAGCTTTTACGGTGGACCAGCAGTTTTTAGTTTCTCTATTACAGGTTTTTGATTACTAACGGCCTCCGGTACTACATTGGTTTTACCGGTTATTACACTATTCAATTTTTAATAATTTATTGATAGTAGACCTTGTTTTTATATTTCCATAAGGATATAGTAGGCCAGTCGGTATGGGTCATTTTAGACCAAAGGTACAAGTACCTTGAAGTATGTAGATTAATATAAAAAAAACTTTACCAGTCTATCGATTTCCCAAATTAGAAAAAAAAACGAAAATTTTTTTTCGAAATTTTCCAATATTTCACGCTGGGAGGAAGGTGGAGAAGAATAAAAAATACCACCGTGTAGGGGAAGTGTTTTGCAATAAAAAAGATTTCTTGCGTTTTTTCGTCCGATCAATGGTTTGTACATAAAAAATTCGGTAAACTAAGTATGTGTTCCGCATCCGCGCGACTCTGCTGCACGGCGGAACAAAATATAAATATTCATTCAGAATTTTTTCCAATCTTTGTTGAGAGTTAAGGTTGCAAATAATAAATAAGATGCCGCCACTGACCCCTGGATCAGTTTATTTGAGATTCTGCTTTGAAATAAATACCTAAAGTATCCCCGCTAATAACTCATAGAAGTTGATGCGGGGTAAATAAATGTTTTGAAATAAGAAAAAAAAAATACCTAAAGTGCAGTAGAAAATGTATCAACAATATTTGAAGGACAAGTTGTATTGGAAAAGATTACCCATTTTTTTCATCAATTCGTAATAACAAGAAAATAAGATTTTATTAAAATCAAAAATATTATTGAATCTGTTTGGATTCATTTTAATGTCAGGATATTTGAAATGGTACAATAAGCTTTTGACAGCATCTAAACGCGTATATTAAGCTGCTGGGGCCATTTTGGAGGGCACGTTCCGGATCCGGCTCATAATTTGTTGCTAATTTGTTACTGAATATTTGATTTTGTTGCTCTAGCCGTTGCCGAGAAACGCTTGGTCCCTTACCGTGATATTAACTTAGGGTAGCCAAATGCAATATCGCGGTAACGGAGGAAGCTAGCGATACGAGCCTGGTGGCATATTGTGTTGCTAATTTGTTGCTTTCAGCTGTTATGATCCATTTTTCTCGGAAATATCCCCCAGTCGTTAAATAGAGAACCGTGGAATCGCAATATTTACTAGTTACTAAGTAGTTGCATAGTACACGTTCACGTTGTTATAAGTTATAATTTCTATTTTCTCTTGATTCTATCACTGGCGCTTATGGGATACCATGAAAGACGTTGGTAACTTAAGACAGCAGGACTCACCCTTCCTCTAAACAGATATCCAATACTTTGTGATCCACATTAAGTTGTTCAAGAAGGGGGATGGTGAATCCAATTATTATATTCCCTTCCCCTTCTTGAATAACTTAATGTGGAATACAAAGTATTGCCTTATTTATTCAAGAAAGGGAAGGGAATATGATAATTAGATTCACCCTTCCCCTTCAGCTCGTATGGCTCCCGAGATATCGCAGTTGGCCATCGTAACTTAATACTGCACGAGGGTAAGTTTGACATGTAGGGGTGGTTTTTGGAATTTTCTGGTAAAGCCATCTTAAAGCAACAAAATAGCAACAAAATGTGCCGTCTGGTTCGTCTCGCTCCCGAGATATCGCAGTTTGCCACAGTCCCTTAATACTACAAATAACCCAAAAGAGAGTTATCAAGTTTAACGACTGGGGGATATTTCCGAGAAAAATGGATCATACCATCTGAAAGCAACAAATTAGCAACAAAATATATCGCTAGCTTCCTTCGTTACCGAGATATTGCACTTGGCTACCCTAAGGCAACAGCTGGAGCTACAAAATCAATTATTTAGTAACAAATTAGCAACATATTATGAGCCGGGTCCGGAACGTGCCCTCCAAAATGGCCCCCGCAGCTTAATATACGTCATCTAAACAACGTTTTAAAGAGAAATATGTAGTTTTAACATTATAATACATGCTGCTTGCTTAAAGTTATGCATTACTATTGGTTAAGTTAAAATGATGAACACATCATGAAGTAATAATGTTGAACAACCTATTGGATGGAAGGAGGCAAAAGTACAGTCCCCTATAAAGTTAGCAGAGCCACTTGCAAATAAATCGATGAAACATATTCCAATAATGGTCGAATACTTGTCGAGAATTTGTCGTAAACGTGAAAATTTTGTCGCGCTCTTAGTTTTTTTTATAGGTGATGGCTCTGCTAACTTAATATTAAGTGCCACCCATAAATAAATATCAAAAAGCATCAAAATTGGTACGAATAATTGTTGAGTAATTGTCGAAATCCATCTGACGTAAAAAAACGCAAAAAATCCATTCCTTCTAGCATATATATATAGTCAAACGCACTCTTATCGTGCGGGTTGAAAGGTCACTAACCATATGTATCAAATCAAAAAACACAGAGGTTACCAAAATGTAAGATAACAAATACACCCGGAGAGAAGAAGAAGAAGATTATTTTAACTAACATGAAGATAGCTACATAGACGTACCAAGATAGCTGCATCATATTATATATTGTCACTTTGAATTGTCAAACTGACATTTAAATAAAAACTTCGCTGGTGAAAGACTTTTTAGAATCGCTGAAAACTAAATACCTACTCACATTGTTTTTTTTTTGGATATTATTAGATTCATAATTTGACTATTATAGTTACTTAATAAAATTTTTCTTTAGATTTAAATATATTTTTGTTGTTACTAATTTCTGGAATTTGTTTTTACATACCTACTTCATTATTTGAATGGTTATTGTGTTCGGAGTTTCTTCTGATTATAGATTGGTTATCTATTTTGAATTAGATTTGGTAACGGGTTCTCATTAGAACCATAATCTTATTGTTTTTGGAATTAGATTTGAATAATATTGAGTTCTCATTAGACTTTAATCAAATCCGTTTTCTCTGTTTAGATGATTTGTTTTTTGTTATTAGAGACTACCAGACTACAATGTTTATTCATTAAAATTTGTTATTTGGAATTATTCTCAGATAATTTCTTTCATTGATTTACACAAACATTTTAAAGTTTTTAAATTAATTTATTTGCTTTTGGAATCTCTCTTGACCTATGTGTAAATTTTCTATTTTGAATTAGATTTAGTAATGGGTTCTCATTAGACCCTCAATCTTTTTCAGCATCTTATAATTTGATGGGTTCTCATTAGACCTTAATATATCAAATTTATTTATTTACAATTTTATTTAGGAAATTTACATATTTGTTTTGGGACATTGCCGAATTACTTTATTTACAACAATCTTTGCACATTTGAATGGGTTCTTTAATATTCACATTTACACAAAAATTTTACAATGTAATTTTTATACTCATGCGTTGGATAGCCTGAGTTCTGTGTTCACTTAGATTATCATTTGTCATTTGTTAATTTCAAATTGAAGTAGTGTCACTTCAATTTCCGTTATACTAACACGTGTTCGTACGAAAGCACCCAGGTGTCACGCACACTTTTATTTTTTTGAAAACTCATTATAATGACTTTTATCTCATTATAATGACTTATTTCTCATTATAATGACTTTTTTCTCATTATAATGACAATGATTTTGTTTTCATTATAATGACATATAATATTTGAGCTTATATATTTTCTTAGGTGATGTTTTGGGATTATCATTTTTGTTCTATTTAAATCATATATAATAATTAAATTTATTAGAATTTCTATCAAATAAAAAAATGGTTATATTACATATTACTTTCTATTGGGTCTTAGTTATAAAGAAATTACGGCTTTCTTGAATTTATATCACAAACAGAGTATAAGTTTATCAACAGTGAAGAGAATATTGAAAATTCTTGGACTCTATAGAAAAAAACATTTTACTCCCTTGCCAGAAGTTTTGGATTTCATAACAGAACAAGTTGAGAAGTACGGGCAATTACATCCCTTCTTTGCAAGAACTCCTCCATATCATTTAAAAGATTCATGTCATACGTACGAAAATACCTTTGTTAGATCTAACCTAGAATATATAAATGTCATTATAATGAGAAAAAAGTCATTATAGTGAGAAAAAAGCCATTAGAATGAGAAAAAAGTCATTTTAATGAGAGAAAAGTCATTATAATGAGAAAAAAGTCATTATAATGAGATAAAAGTCATTATAATGAGTTTTCCAAAAATGAAAAGTGTGCGTGACCCCAGGGTGCTTTCGTATGTTCGTGTAGTAGTTGAAAACATTAAAATTTTAATAAAAAATGTTCAAAATTTAAAGACAGTTTAACCCAATCAGGGGATTATTTTAAATTAATGTAATTTTAAGATATTTTATTTTGTGACGTTAATGTGTTGTCGACCTTTAATTAGGTTTCTTGTACCAAATACCTGACGAGTAAGTAATTCTTTACTTATTTCTTATTTTACATTTTTCCAACTTTCATTACTTACTTGCAGGTATAGCACTGAAGATGGCTTAATAGCCGAAAGCGCTTTGAAATTTTAAAAATTAAATTTTTACACAGAATACAACTATAATGTTTTCTTGACTTTCTAGTCATGTGTACTCACCTATAAAGATATTCACTATATTTCCCTTATCCAACCCTCCGAAGCACGGAGCTACGATAACCTAACATGTTTCACTTCCGCTTTCGCTTGCCAATTTGAAATAAAAAAATATATTTTCGTAGAGGGGAGAATGAAAATGTAAGTTAAGTTAGTTAAGTAAGTAAGTTAAGTTTTTGGGGAGTATAAGTACTGACATTTGAATATCTAAAATATAACTCCAAGAGCTCATCCATATCTCAAATGTGTATGGCGTGCCGTTTTGGTATTTAATAACATCGTTTTAAAAGAGGAAAAAAATATATATCTCTTCTTTCAAACATTTTTATTCCGTAATTATTCTGTTGAAGAATTAAAATTATGTTTTTCATAATAATAATACGGGAATTTCCATTATGAAAAACATAATATAAATTGCCGATTTAAAATTATGAAATACATAATAAAAATTCATGAATTAAAATTATGAAAAACATAATAGAAATTAAATTTCCATTATGTATTGAGGTTGCCTATACTAATCTAATGCAAGTACCTGAAATCGTATAGTAAATGCATTACTACAGAATAGGCAACCTCAATACATAATGTAAATTGAATTTCTATTATGTTTTCAACAATTTTAATTCTTGAATTTCTATTATGTTTTTCATAATTTTAAATCGGTAATTTCTATTATGTTTTTCATAATGGAAATTCGTGTATTATTATTATGAAAAACATAATGGAAATTCAACAATCAAAATTATTGAAAACATAATGGAAATTGAAGAAAAAAAATTAGGAAAAACATAATCCAAATCCGTTTTGTATTATTTATTCAATAATTTTTATTCCTGAATTTCTATTATGTTTTTCATAATTTTAATTCTTGAATTTCTATTATGGTTTTCATAATTTTAATACTTGAATTCCAATTATGATTCTAATAATAATAATACACGTATTTCAATTATGAAAAACATAATAGAAATTACCGATTTAAAATTATGAAAAACATAATAGAAATTCAAGAATTAAAATTATTGAAAACATAATAGAAATTCAATTTACATTATGTATTGAGGTTGCCTACTCTGCAGTAATGCATTTACTATACGATTTCAGAGATTAGTATAGGCAACCTCAATACATAATGGAAATTGAATTTCTATTATGTTTTTCATAATTTTAATTCATGAATTTTTATTATGTATTTCATAATTTTAAATCGGCAATTTATATTATGTTTTTCATAATTTCCTGTATTTTTATTATGAAAAACATAATTTTAATTCATTAACAGAATAATTAGGGAATAAACATTTTTGAAAGAAGAGATATTTTTGTTTTTGTTTTTAAAACGATGTTATTAAATACCAAAACGGCACGCCATAAATGTGGTTTTACGAAATCCAAACAAAAGGGTTCAATAAAACTCAAAGTCCAAACCACAAGAATTTAATTTTGTCAATCAAAAAGGACAATAAATCTGCTACTAGTTACGGTACATTAATTGCCATCATCAGGCTACAGTAGAAATGGTATACTCAATAAGTATAGAGATCTCATGAAATTATGTTAAAAAACTTGAAACAAAACTATCAATGTAAAAATTTCTGTACTACAAACGAATGTTTGGACCTGCGATCATTATAACCATGATCGTTATAAGAAATAACAAAATCATAATAAATATATAAATTGTAACTTTAAAAATTATATGCAGTATATTCATTGTGATTTTGTTATTTTTTATAACGGTGTTATAAGTATGATCAAAAATGTATACATAGGACCTGAACTATAAATATATACTTTATTTTGTATCTTCAGTGCCCAGACTAATACAAATGTTTTTGTATCGGCGCTTGGACTGCGAATCCGAATATGAATAAAATT
>CAJUYI010008806.1:0-10606 GCA_910591695.1 Galerucella pusilla | reverse complement strand
TGGTATGTATTTTTTTATTGTTTATGTTTTGTTTCTTCAAAAAAAAAATGTGTGTATGAACTAAATGTTATTTGTTTTGAAGAAAAAAATTGGATGACAATTTTTTTTTCAAATTTTTTAACTATACCTAATAATTAAATGTTAGTTAACCATGTAAATGAATAATCTTGTTTGTGATTCATTCACTATAGATACTGATGTCACTGATCACTTTCCAATATATTTAAATATTAGTCTTGCTCAAAACTTGATTACTTCAAATAAAAGCATAGAAGAGAAAACGAAAACGAAATTAAATTCGAAAGTAAATTAAGTACAATAAAATGGAATGATGTGATTTCTGAAAACAATTCAGCTTATGGCTTATCAAAAATTTATTAATACCGTTTCAAACCTATATAATAATAATAATAATAAATGCTTTTTTGTACAACTGTCATTAAAAGTGACACTTTTAATGATAGCAAACAATGTTAAAAACGATTGTTTACATAGCAGCGTGTTAAAAATACTTTTAACACTAGTGTTAAAAATATTTTTAGCACGCTGCTATGTAAACGTCTGCCATTCACAACAATCTTTTGATTATTTGAATACTAAAATGCATTTTGAATTTATTGTCATTGCAAATTCGCTCGTTTCATTATCAAATTAGGGAAGTTGTACAAAAAACATTGTATGGTATTTGTGTTAAAAGTGATTTTATTTTGTTCGTGAAATTGTTCAATTCACTCCGCTCATTTCACAAACGTTTTCACTCACAAAATAAAACCTCACTTTTAACACTCATATCATAAATAACTATTATTGGCCAAACATACAGTGCATACAAGTAAAGATATACATAAAAAGGTTCATTATGTTTTTTTTCCCTTCGGAGCCGTCCTTTCGCCGGTACCACCTCAGCCTCCTGGGCTTATTGTGGATACTCCCAGTGCTCTGACTACAACCTATTCAGCCAATCCGTTCCCTGTATTAGCTCATACAGGTTCTTAGCTGGTTGATTGTAGAAGTCTTCTGGAGTCATTTGGGTTCTACCATAAAGTTTCTGCCTTCTGTGGTCCAGCGACTCACAGTTGCATAGTATATGCAGAGCTGTTTCGGTATCCTTTTTGCATCTTCTGCATGTAAGGTCTCCGTTGTACAGCCCTATTTTGTTTAGGTGCTCCTTTGTGGGAAAGTGTCCCGTAAGTAGCCCCGTAGTGGTGCGCAGTTTGTTCCTGCTCATTGAGAGCAGTTCTTTCGCCACTTTTTCTGATGGTTCTTTTATGAATTTCTTCCCATGTATTTGCCCAGTCGTATTCTTCCAGTATTTCTTGTGTTGTTCTTTCAACCACCCTTTTAACCATGACCTGGTTAAGCATCTGGGGATGCCCACAGCAGGTTCGGGTCCGTTCATCAGAGTTGACGATCGTACTCTTGCGAGTTCGTCAGCTTTTTCATTGCCTGCGATTCCTTTATGACCTGGTACCCACTCCAGTGTTACACTGTTCCGAGTCGCCAGTCTTCTAAGTTCTTCGCCGCATTCCCATACTAGCCGAGATGTCACCCTATAGCTCTGAAGTGCTTTAAGGGCGGCTTGGCTGTCGCTGTAGATCCTGATCTGCCTGTTGTTGTAGGCTCTCATACTGTTAGCCCTTGCACACGCAAGTATTGCATAAACCTCTGCTTGGAATACAGAGGCGTATTTTCCTAGCGAGACGATTCCTTCATATTTGCTCGTCTTGCTGTATATGCCCGCTCCGGTGCCGAGTTCATTTTTAGATCCGTCTGTATACCAGATCAGTTCATTCGCTCTACTAAGTGGTGGTGCGTTCTCTTCCTCAAGCTCCTTTCGATCTTTGATGACAATCTCGAAGTTCTTGCGAAAGATATATTTGGTAGTCATTTGGTCTGTTGGCATTTTGAAAATGTCATCACCCACCTGCCTTATCTCTGTGTGTCCTCTCCCATGTGCCACATCATGGTCTAGTGCTTTTTCCAGTCGGGTTAGTGCTGCCCTTGCTTCACACATTATGACATAATGTAGTGGAGGAAGGTCTAGCATTGTTTCCAGCGCCGCTGTAGGAGTAGTCCTCATTGCCCCTGTAATGCCAGTGCATGCAAGTCTTTGCACCTTGCTTAGTTTTAGCATAGCAGAGGATTGTCTGGTCTTTGGCCACCATACCAAAGATGCATATGTTATCCTGGGAATGACAATCATTTTGTATAGCCAGTGTACCATGCTGGGTTTTAGTCCCCATTTAATGCCGTAAGTACGTCTGGCAACCATGAAGGTCACCTCCGCTTTCTTGATCACGTGCAGGAGGTGTCGGTTCCAAGTTAAGCCTGGGTCTAGGATAACCCCAAGATATTTTACTTCATCCGACAGTCGTATTGGTTCACCTTGAAGCGTCAGAGGGCCAAGTCCTTCCCTTTTCCTCCTTCTGGTGAACGCAATTATCTGTGTTTTCGAAGGGCTAATACGTAGCCCTTCTTTTACAGTCCAGCCTGTTACTACATTTAAAGCCATCTGGAGTCTGTCTCTGGTTGTACTGTTATATTTACCTTGGGATAGAATTACCAGGTCGTCTGCATATCCTATGGTGTTGAATCCTCCTCTGTGTAGGGTTCTGATGAGCCCGTCCATGACCAGGTTCCACAGCAGCGGGGATAGTACTCCCCCCTGCGGACAGCCCCTGGTTGCACATACGGCCATTGTTTCCCCCATCAGAGTTGATTCTATGAGCCTGCTTCTGAGCATGCAGTCTATCCACCTGCAGCTCGTGGCATCGATCCCTAAATTCCTCGTCGCCTTAGCTATAGATTCATAGGAGGTGTTGTCAAAAGCTCCTTCTATATCAAGAAAGGCTGCCAGCAGCACCTCTTTGTTTTCCAGCACGTATTCAGCCCTTTTTATGAGTTGATGTAATGCTGTTTCGGTTGATTTTCCCTCTCTGTATGCATATTGATCTCGGTGTATTGGTCTTGTAGCCATTATACCATCTCTAATATGTCTGTCGAGAAGTTTCTCAAGAGTCTTTAGCAAAAATGACATTAGACTGATTGGTCTCAGAGCTTTAGCCGTGTCCTGTCCAGATTTTCCAGGTTTTGGTATAAATGTAGCTCTGATGCGTTGCCAGGTTCTTGGAATATGCCTCAGAGCTAGGCTGGCTCTGAGCAGTTCACTCACCCTGTTGTGCAGTGTATTTCCTCCTTTTTGGAGTAGGATAGGATAAATCCCGGTGATTTATATGGTTTGAAGCTGTTAATAGCCCATTCTGTCTTTTCCGCATCTACCACTGCCTTCGCTGTTCGCCAGTCTATCCTGGATGCCCATCGTGGTCTATCCAGTTCTGTCGCTGGAGAGTTCTGTGGCGGAATGGTGGGTATTGATCCAGGGAAGTGTACCTTGAGTAGCTCTTCCAAGGTTTCTTTTCCATTTTCAGTATATTGTCCGTTATCTTTTTTGATAGCGTGTATAGTCTGATTAGGGTCCTTGGAGAGAATCTTCTGCAGTCTGGCACACTCATGAGTCTGTTCTATCTCCTCACAGTGCCTCCTCCAGGAGTCTCTCTTGACTTTCCTTACCAGTTTGTTGTATTCAGTTAGGGCCCTCTTATAATCCGTCCATTGATTATGTTACACAGCAGTTTACCAAATGGCAGGGTTCAAATTTCTTGAGTGAATCAAGAATTTGCTCTTCCACTCAACCAGTTGAGTGAATGTCACAATACAAAAACGTTATCTATCCAAGCTCATAAAAAACTTAAACCGTGGATCACTAACGGCATCATTCAATCGGTAAAACATAGAGACAAATTGAAAAAGTTAGTAATTAATAATAAAAATAATAATGATTTACTTTGGGAATATAGAAATTATAGAAACAATCTTAACAAGATTATGCAAATTACAAAACATGACTATTATAAAAAACAAATCAATGATAATGCTAACGATATGAAAAAAATCTGATGCAAAAAATGAAAATAAAAATAAAACCAATAATGATATTAATATACTCAATCAAAATAACAAGCCATTCAATAATGACAAGGAAATGGCTAATTTTTGCAACAACTACTTTATTAACATAGGACTGAATATGGCCGAAAAATAAAACAACCGACTACAGGCATCATTATGAACTTCCATCGCTTCAAAGCCTGTCACTAACACAGAAATCATTATGCATATTAATAGTTTAAAAAATAATAGTGTTCCAGGTGTAGATGGTATTCCATCTACATAATAAAGAAATATCTCAAATACCTGCTAGACCCTTTAGTTCATATTATAAATAACATTTTCTTAACTGTCTTTCAAAATATCTACTCTGTTACACCTATTTTCAAAAAGGTAGCAAAACTGATATTAATTATCGACCTAACTTCGCCAAAATTTTTGAAAAAAGTATTAAAAGTCGATTATTTGATTATCTAACTTTTAATAATATTTTAAATAACAATTAGTTTGGTTTTATGAAAGGGGTCAGTACTGCTGATGCTATGTATGAACTAATAAATAATGTAAAAAATGGACTTGACAATAATGAAAAAGTGATTGCAGTTTTTCTGGACCTTGAAAAGGTGTTTCACACAGTACCTCATCGACAGCTCATTGATATCCTTGAGCACTATGGTGTCGGAGGTGTTGTGTGTTCCGTCATTCTATACATTGTTACTTGCCCTGTTAGTTACAATACAGACATGGTACATATAGATCAGATTATAGACAAATTATACTCTATGATATTAACAGTAACAACTTACAACTTACATTAAAAAAATGAAAGAATTGTACCACAAATTATAGTAAATTTTAAGTGAAACTCAAGTCTGTTGAGGATATCACTGGTAATATTGCAGGGACCGTCAAATGAAACTAAGGTATTTGCCCCATTTGATAAAGATGATCGCTGAAAATTTAGCCATGAAATTGATCTTCTCCAGACAAGTTGTTCCACTCTGATTTCAATAGGTCTTCCGTAAAAGTCGGCAAATGTCATTTAATAAACTGTTTTGCCTGTCACTACCCTGGTGAGATGACCAGCCATTCTAGAGAATTCTGTGCCGCCCACTTCCTTGTGGCTTTATCTATTGTCCCTCGTGCCTCGTGCCCTCGTACCTACAACCTGGCAGTTGTCTCCAAGTGCGTTTAAGACACCTTTGCAATCTCATACTAGCCTAGAATTTACCTCTATGGAATCGTCTGCCCTCTGTGCAGCTAAGCTGTCTGTGAAGATGTCAACTGAACAGTCAGTTCGTTCTTTTTTAATTTCTTCAAAGCAGTGGCGAATTGCACGTCACCGCTTGGAAAGTTGTGACGTCCTTAGATAGACTTATTGAAGTAGATGCGACAATGCGTTGTCCCATTAAGTAATCTGCTTTTAGCTCCTCGATAAGATTTCGATAGTCATCTCCGTGTGTTTGGCTTGTATTTTTAACTTTGCGCAATAGTTGTGCGGAATATTGGGGAATTTCGAAAAAAAAAGTTTTTCAATTTGGGAAATCGATAGACTGGTAAACTTTTTTTGATATTAATCTACATACTTTAAGGTACTTATAAAAAAAATCAGCAGTATTGCCAATTTCTTGTAGTTGTCGTCGTCTTGGCTAGTCTTCCAGGATCAATTTGTTTGTGATGTACCTACCATGGTGTATCAACTAGTGCTAGAAGGATTTTAGATTGTCCAGTGTAGTTCTCGGAACTTTATGTTGATCATTTATCATTTAAAACTTGAAAACGCTATCAAGTCGTGGTCTATTGAAGGCATCGCTTCCACCCGACTCCATGCTGGGTGAACGTCATCAAACAAAGTCGGGGCGGGTCGCTAGTTGTAAATATTCCTAAAAACTATTTTATCATTGTAATATTGTGTGGGATGAAGTAAAACAATTGAATTAGTAAAAATCTTGATTATATTTAAAGTAAAGCTCGATTTAAACTTGTGATGCGCTTCGCTCACACTGTAGCTTTATCAAACGAGTGAATGCATAATGAATTTTTTATTTTATTCATACAGTGCGTAAATGAACTATCTTCTAGATAAATAGATTAGTTCACCTGATTATTTGTTTCCAAAAATGATTTAATTTTTAAGGATGGTTATTATTGATATTTAATAGGACTGTTGAAACTTTGTCTATCATACTATTGAAAGCAGCTAATTTATGACTGAAAGGGTGGATCGAAATGCGTCCCAAGTTTAAACTGAACATTAGTGCAAATATAAATAAGATTTTAACCAATTAAATTGTCTTATTCCATCTTTTATCAAGTAAAAGACCCAGCTTTTGAATAATATTCTGTGTATTGTGTAATAAAATAAATATGAATTTTATAGATGGTAGTTTTCAAATACATAGAGGATAAGGACGTATTCCAAAAATTCTATAGTAAAATGTTAGCCAAACGGTTAGTGCAACATATGTCCGCTAGTGATGATGCAGAAGCTTCTATGATCTCAAAACTCAAGCAGGCTTGCGGCTTTGAATATACGTCAAAACTGCAAAGAATGTTCCAGGTAAGTACTTAATTATATTCACTTGTCTACTTCATTAACTAAAGAAAACTGATTGTATCTCGAATGTAAATTTTTAATTTAACTTGTAACCATAAAAGCACTATGCTAGAGCACTCCACCTAAGGGAGTGGAATTCGGCACTAATTAAACTATTGTATACGCTAACACTGGGATGTTGTGTGCAATTAATATTGAATTGGATGCCACCCACCAGTTTTTAAAAAATATAAAATTAAACTAGGTACCTACCCCCGAACACGTTTATCTAATTTAATAATAATTATTGAATACTCAATACAAACGTTAAAGATAAGACGAAGGAACTTATATTGAAGGGATAGGGTTGAATCTTGCATAGGCGTAAACTTGTTATAACGCATATAAAACCCGAACTCCACGTATACAAATATATCTTAACAGTGATCTGTTTTTATTTTATTCGTTCTGTTCCTTGATTATACAAAAAATGCATATTAACAAATAAGCAATAAACATAAATAAGCAGTAAGCAATACAATACAATAATCGATCTACCAACCAAATGATATAAAATTGTTTACCCAACAATAATTGGCAGTTAGAGGAAAGAAAGTGTTTCAATCGATAATTTGAAATTTCGAATATCTAAAGTGAAAAATGGAAGGGAAATTTGATAAAAATTGAAGTTTTATTTTGGAGTGACAAATGCGACAAGAAAACGGCATGTTTATAAATTTAGTAGAAATTTGCGAGGAAGTGACTAATGAGCCCCACACAAATTAACTGAATAAAATAGTTTTAAAAGGAAAAACGTAAAAGGCTGAACAACAGACTAATATTCACACAAAGATTTTATCCGTTGATGATGAATGCTACAAAATTGGAATATTCAGTTTATACAAAGGATTATCTAAACATTGGTATGTTGTAGTGTTTGTCTAAAATATTATGGTTTCTCATTTTGCTATGTTTTCCATCTACAACTAATAATGCGAACATGATTGTCTTTCGGCAGATAACTGATAGCAGTAACCTTTTTCTATCAAAGTAAAACTGCGCTAAGAGTTCTAATGTGACATTGTTGCCTGAAAAGCTCAAAATTGGCATGGCAGAAGAAACGTCCATCCACATACTTTTGAATTTTTTAGTAATTCAGAATCCTAGGGCACAGCACCTGAGAGATTATTGAATAGAAGTTGAAGCATGCAGATATTCTAAAATTCTTGCAGGAAATAGGACTGAAGGAGCTATTAGTCTCTGATACTGTCCTCAGAAACTAAGTAGAAGTAAGGGGGTACGAATATCTTAAGTCATTTGAAGTCTCCTTTTGACTATTATTGACGAATCAAGAATTTCATAAATAACTAAAATGACACTAGAGCAGGAGTAGACGTGAGTAGACAACGGAGATCTTACATGAAGATTATGCGGTAAGGAAACGGATACAGTGAAACATATACTTTATACATGCGAGATAGTTAATCGTAAAATATATAGCAAACACTTGCGCGCAAACTGGAGTAGATGACAAGGGTGCTATGAAAAAGCATGAGCAGATTTAGAATATGCCATTTGTCTTCAGTGTTATTGGAGACTTTGTCACACAAAGATAAAAAATATTCAGGGTACATACCGACCTGGAAAACCTGGAGAACCTGGAAAAGTCAGGGAATCTAAAGATGGTCAGGGAAAAGTCAGGGAAAACCTCATTTTCAACAGAAATAACCAAAATGTCAGGGAAATTTTTCCCCTACCTGGAATAGTATATTTCCTAAATAGTGCGGAAAGTTCCACTTTTCCTCACGATGAACGCTATTTTTTCTAAGAGCGTGCGGAACATGTACTTTGTCGGTGGATAATATTTTGCTAGACATTTTTTCCCGCATTTCCGTTGATTATTCTAAATACCCTTCAGCCAAGGCTGTCGATTTCCAACCTCCCAATCTTTTTATCCACTATCTGCCAATATGGTAGCCGAAGACCGCCGAAAACTGTGGCCCGTATATAATTCGGGGTGACGCGTTCCCTTAAATTTGATATTTTGTGGCACTTTCTAAACTAAAATGATTGCGGAAAAGTGAACTTTTCCACACGCAAGTAGAAAAAATAATTATTGATCTTTCCTCTTCTAGTTTAGATAAAATTATCGATCGTTCCCCATAAACTTTAACCATTTTTTCATCATTTTTTATACCTATGAAATAAAAAGAGATAGCTAACTCGGACATGATACTAAATGTTTCTGAAGTAAAAATAGTAAGATTTTGGAAAGAATGTCAAACATTTCTTGTAGCAGCAGTAAAAAATGCATAAAATATAATTTGGCAAAGTATATTACCTGTTTTGACCCAAGAATATTTATGGATTCTGTACAAATTGCAAATAAATTAATTCAATACTTTTACGAGAAACATAATAACGAGTAGGCAAGCAGAAAAAAGTTTCTGTCAATTTAAAAAATTTTCATCTGATGAACATTTTCTAGGAGGAGCTAAAAACTACGACTACAATAAAAAAATGACTCACAGAACATATAAAGACTTTCTCGAAAAATAAAATAAAAATAACCGGGTTAAAAAGAGAAAAAGGGATGCTGAGAGTAAATTCTATAATTTGGAAATTAAATAGAGAAAAATCGGAAACGAATCAAATACTAGCTTGTCTTTAATAAACACTAAAATTAATGACCTAAGACAAACGTTAAGTACTATCGTTACCTAATTTTTTCTAATGTATTGGCCAATCTGAAGGGAATAATTTGTTGTTACCCTGCAGATTTTGTGATGCGAATTTGGGATTTTTTGTTCTGAAGTTTTATTTATTTTTTTGTATATTTTTATGTTATATTTTTTATTTGTTCAATATTTTTGTGTGTTTATTCCTTTCAGATTTTTTGTTCAAATCTTGTTTATAAAAATGAGACATATACATGTATTGGTTTTTTCAAACGTGATGCTTCTTCCCTGTGCACTATGGGTTTGAATGAAAATAACTTTTTTAGTGTGAGTGTGTGGGGAGAAGGGGGTAAGCTTAGAAATAATTTTATTTGCCACAGACTTACTTTTTTAGTGGATACCTAAAAGTGACTTGGAAAAAAAATTGTGGGTCAGGGAAAACCTGGAAAAGTCAGGGAATTTTATTTTGTAAAATGACTATGAACCCTATTGCAGGGCATATTTTTTAGATAAATGTGCATAATATTTGTCAGAATGTTTAGTTTTGTATAAACACTAATGTGGTGGGCATTCTGAAAAACTATTTACTTTTATTTTGATTTCATTATCTTTATTTTTGTTTTTTTCAGGATATTGGAGTCTCGAAAGATTTAAATGAACAATTTAGAAATCACTTACTTAAATCAAACGAATCATTAGGAATAGATTTTACTATTCAAGTATTATCGTCAGGTTCCTGGCCCTTTCAGCAATCATTTACATTTGGGTTGCCTACAGAGGTAAGTAAACGAAACACTAAAGAAAAACATGATTTATAATTGGAGATAGCTAAAAAATAATTGCTTATTGCACCAATGTACTCAAAACATTGAAAAATAGTTTAGTTGGACTAACTTTATTCTGGGGTTTATTTTCAAAAATCAGTGCATTATTAAGCTGGAACATTTATTTATCAAACAGTAGGAACAATTTTTAGTCAATCGATTTTATTGTTATTTTAGCTGGAGCGAAGCGTCCATAGGTTTACAAATTTCTACTCAGGTCAACATTCAGGAAGAAAACTGAATTGGTTGTATAATATGTCCAAAGGAGAACTCAATACAAACTGTTTTAAAAATAGGTAAGTATATTTACTAAGCGAAAATTTGATTGTATGTAAAAATAAGCATATTTATGATTATGTTCTTTAGCTGATATTTGCATTTTAGCTATTTAGGCTTTATATTGTACAGACACACACAGAGTGCTGTGGTATTTTTGTTTAAGACCACGGAGCTTCAATGCAAAGAAAAATGGATTTTGCATTGAGAATACCCTGCTTGGTTTCACAACCGCGGTACTCTGGCCCTATGTATGTATGCACCTACATTGGGGTGACATTCACTGAGACCTAAAAGATCTATTTATATTTATTTGTGGGCCAGAAATGACGATGAAAAAACGG
>CAJUYI010008805.1:0-10608 GCA_910591695.1 Galerucella pusilla | reverse complement strand
AGGTATAGGTATAGGTATAGGTATAGGTATAGGTATAGGTATAGGTACACTCTGAAAAAGAATTGTTTGGTTGAAGTAAACGTATTTGTTTTGAAAATGATTTGTTTAGAATTAACAATTTGTAATAAATGCAAAAGAATTGAGTGTTCAATTAAAAAATTCAAATTGTTTGAATTGAGATTATAAATTGTTTGCAATTACTATTTGGATAACTTTCTTCCAAATATTGCAATTATTTAACTTAAAGAATATTCATTTACGCTGAAAACGGTTGGTTTGAATTGAACAATTACATTTAGGTATTTAATAAAAATTTTATAATAATAACAGATGTTTAACTCAAAGCAATAGGTGTTGAATGAAGAAATTTGAACTGTTTCAATATAGATTATGAATTTGAAATTAAAGTTCACATTTATTTGCTTCAAATTTGGCAATTATTAAATATAAAGGCAATATTTGTTAAAAATATATAAATTTGTTTAAATCAAAATATAAAATTCTTATGGATAATGAATCATTGCTTTGAAAGTATAGGTGCCGTAATGTTATTCTACATTGTTGCATTGGTATACCTAGGTACATAAAATATTTTCATTCAAAATAATATTAATCACCATTTTGTTTACCATGAATTGTGTACATATCATTTATGCGATGCGGCTTAACTAGTATTTTATTTATAAAATTGTTTCAAGGTTTTTGATTAAAATCACAAGACATATTATGCGTTTGTCCTCAGTCTCAAATTACCGCTTTTTTTTCTTTAAAACATTATATAGTTTGGTTTAAAAAGTACATATAATATTGGAATGCAATCATCCTTTAACAACCACATGTTTATCGGATATTACAGAGCTGTACTCAAAATTGACGAGATATTTTACAATAATTTCATATATGGCACCAAGTCATTTTCTTTGAAAATAATTAACATACAGGGTGGGGCACTATGAACGAACTATTCTCTGGCGTCTTAACGGCAAATAAAATTAGAAAAAATAAGACGTAGAATTGAGTAGATTACTTAGGACTATAATTTAAAAATATTTTGGAATATACAGGGTGCTCCAAAAAAGCGAGCCGTATCAAAGTTAGGTTTTTTCAAATGGAACACCCTGTATTTTATCACATTTTTGAATTGTACTATTAAAAATAATGTAAGTTCATTAACATTTCCCTATACCTATCTAGTTCAGTTTCTAGGATAAATCGATTTTACATAATTTGTAGACCCTCCGAAAAAATACAATAACTTCAAAATAAAAACGAATAACCACATTTGCTTCACACCATCTCACTAGAAGCTTTTAACATTTCGTTTCCAATATTTACTGGTATGCTATCATATACAGGGTGTTTTTAATATGACAGTATAACACTAACCATTTAATACATGAATTTCTGGCTTAATTTAAATGGAACACCCAGTATCTGTTGGGTCTGTTAAACGTGGGAATTTATTACCTTTCAGTTGGTATTAGGGTTGCCTATATCTAACTCTGATAGTTCTCGAGAAATTTTAAATTTGTTTTTTAATACTCAATGATTTGCTGATATCTAGTTACCCATGACATGATACTCCGATGGAAAGATTTTAAAAATTTAAAATTTGTTATTTTGGCAGTAAGTGCTTTGTTGTATGATTTATTATCGATAAATTAAAGGTCTCTTAAATCAGAATTTTATTAAGGTCACTCAAACATTAACATTGCAATGAGATTAGTAAAAAAACTTAAAGCTAACTGGAAGAGAAATTCGTAAATTTTTACATAACAAACTACCCGAACTTTTAGATGACGTTCCACTAGCTACAGGACAAAAAATGTGGCTGCAGTTAGATGGTGCGTCTGTTGATTACAGTATAATTGTCCGGCGTTACCTGAAGAATATTTTTCCACAAAAATGGATTGGGCGAGGGGCTCCTTATCTTTGGCCGCCAAGGTTCCCATGCTTGACGCCATTAGACTATTTTCTTTGGGGTTACATAAAAAGTATTGTCTACAATACAGAGCCAACCACTCTTAGAACATGAAGGATACACTCTGAAAAAGGATTGTTTGTATGAAGTAAACGTATTTGTTTGAAAATGATTTGTTTAGAATTAACAATTTGTAATAAATGCAAAAGAATTGAGTGTTCAATTGAAAAATTCAAATTGTTTGAATTGAAATTATAAATTGTTTGCAATTACTATTTGGATAACTTTCTTCCCAATATTGCAATTATTTAACTTAAAGAATATTCATTTACGCTGAAAACGGTTGGTTTGAATTGAACAATTACATTTATTTAATAAAATTTTTATAATAATAACAAATGTTGTTTAACTCAAAGAAATAGGTGTTGAATGGAGAAATTTGAACTGTTTAAATATAGATTATGAATTGTTTGAAATTAATGTTCACATTTATTTGTTTCAAATATGGCAATTATTAAATATAAAGGAAATATTTGTTGAAAATATATAAATTTGTTTAAATCAAAATAAAAAATTCTTATAGATAATGAATCATTGCTTTGAAAGTATAGATGCCATAATGTAATTCTACATTGTTGCATATAATTGGTTCAAAGAATATATTTCTTTGAAATTAAAAAACATTTGTAAATTCTTTGTTTTAAAGAAATTAAACACCCAATCACGAGCATTGAAACGTGAAAACCTCACCCCTCTCGTTTCGTCATAGTAGTAGTTAGACTGCAGATAATAAGTAAGTAGGTACTCGGCCCTTGTCTCTGTACTCGGTGTGTTTATATCGTGGACCGTAGATATTGTATGCATACTATCAGAGACAAAACCCGTTAAAAGTTCAATTTCTTTATATTATGGTGTTTTGTATGGATTGTATGCATACAACGGTTATACTTTAAAGTTTAACATTTACTGCCAAGTCACATCATTAGTGGCCAAGTTATGGATTTACTGGATGTGTGTATTGTGATGTGATAATGAAATGTGATTGTCCCACCTAAGGGTGTGTTTTGCTGCTATGTATATATTTGTGTTTTGAGTGGCAATCATAGTATTCCAGTACAAAACTCCGGGTTAGTTGTCTACATATAGATAAATCCTTGAATTCGTCTCTGTATGTAGGTACTTTTTAAGTTTTGTATATTTCGACACGTGTTTACAAGTAGTAGTGGTACTCAAAATCAATGATTCTATGTTTGTGTTATATAATTCTTCAATAAATATGTTTGGACAGATAGCAAGACTTTTCACTTAAATTACCTTTTCAGCAATCTAGACTTTTCGAATTTGGTTTTAGTTTTGTAGAACTTTGTCATCAGCTGCACAAACACTCTTTAATATGACTCATGATGAAAATACATAATAAAAGGATTATTTGATTCACATAAATTAAACTAAACAACTCGAGTTTGCACAAAAGAAATTATTTTGAAGTTTTAAAAAATGTATTGTTCCATTTAAACTTGTAGTTGTTTAAAATAAACAACTCAAGTTTCAAAACAAGAGATGGTCATAACGTTTTAAAGAAATTAATTGTATATATTAAAATATGAATTGTTTGAAGTAAACAACTTGGAGTTTGGATTGAAGATATAATTTCCTCAAATCTAATCACCTGAATGATTATATAACACTACAATTAGTTTGAATGATACCAAACTCTTGTTTGAAATTTTAAACAAACCGAAATTTTAACTTAACACCTCTGTTTGGTTGACTCTATTCAAACTTCATATTTGTTTATCCTAAAAAAATTTTCTTTTATTCAAGGAAATCTTTTTCAGAGTGTAGGATAAGGACTATAAGAAGAGCGTTTCAAACAGTAACACCAGAAATGTTAAAGAAAGTGAGCAATAATTTTTTTTTAAAAAGGTTCAAATTTGTATCCAACAAGATGGGCGTCACTTTGAACACCTTCTTTGAATTTTTTGTACCTAGTTATTTTTTTATAATTTTAAAGCTTATTGTATCTGTATGGCCAAAAATAGTGTACTTACCATTAATAAAATTCTGATTTAAGAGACCTTTAATTTATCGATAATAAATCATACCTACAACAAAGCACTTACTGTCAAAATAACAAATTTTAAATTTTTAAAATCTTTCCATCGGAGTATCATGTCATGGGTAACTGGATATCAGCAAATAATTGAGTATTAAAAAACAAATTTAAAATTTCTCGAGAACTATCAGAGTTAGATATAGGCAACCCTAATACCAACTGAAAGGTAATAAATTTCCACGTTTAACAGACCCAACAGATACTGGGTGTTCCATTTAAATTAAGCCAGAAATTCATGTATTAAATGGTTAGTGTTATACTGTCATATTAAAAACACCCTGTATATGATAGCATACCAGTAAATATTGGAAACAGAATGTTAAAAGCTTCTAGTGAGATGGTGTAAAGCAAATGTGGTTATTCGTTTTTATTTTGAAGTTATTGTATTTTATCGGAGGGTCTACAAATGATGTAAAATCGATTTATAGTGAGAACTGAACTAGATAGGTATAGGGAAATTTTAATGAACTTACATTATTTTTAATAGTACAATTCAAAAATGTGATAAAATACAGGGTGTTCCATTTAAAAAAACCTAACTTTGATACGGCACGCTTTTTTGGAGCACCCTGTATATTCCAAAATATTTTTAAATTATAGTCCTAAGTAATCTACTTAATTCTACGTCTTATTTTTTCTAATTTTATTCGCCGTTAAGACGCCAGAGAATAGTTCGTTCATAGTGCCCCACCCTGTATAATTATCAATAATCTGAGGATATATCTTCGTTTTTAAGAGGTATTGTATTCTTCGTTTTTTTTGCAGCTCCTCTTGAAAACGAAGAATACAATACTGTTCATATAAGATTCAAAAATTCAAAAATCAATTTGAATTTTTTTTTAGTTATTTTCTTATTGGAATTAATTAAAATCTATGAATAATGAATGCGTAGATTTAACGTTTTGTACGAAATCTTGAAAAGCCAAACGCTGTTCGTTGAATCGGAGATACCGTACCAGTTGCATATTCATGAGTTTCAACGAAAAGAGAGCCATACATCATCAGGCGAGTGTAGGCTATTAAAACATAGTTAGTGCCCGGTATCTTTCAGACACACTTGGCGAGGACAATCTGCAAACTTGACTAAAAATCACGAACTGTTCCCTCATCCCTTTTGCCCTTTTTAGATGGCCACCC
The DNA here is from genome assembly GCA_910591695.1 of Galerucella pusilla. Classification (NCBI taxonomy): domain Eukaryota; kingdom Metazoa; phylum Arthropoda; class Insecta; order Coleoptera; family Chrysomelidae; genus Galerucella; species Galerucella pusilla. The sequence goes on along the minus strand of CAJUYI010008805.1, from coordinate 5,434 downwards.
TCGCACAAAGTACGTGCGATAAAAATTTGAAGATGATCTCGCAGATACCAAGCGTCACAGATTTTTTATGAAAATATACAGGAAATATAAAAATACATAGTTTTTAACAATTTGAGTTTATTGTTAAAGAATGCAAGGTTATACAATGTCGCTAAGAACAGCTTATTTGTATTTAGTAAGACTAGTTAAGTTTTATATTGCCATTGATTAATTTTATGATTACCTATTCATTCAGATTAATAACATTCTGTGCTCGTGCATTTCAAGTGACAAATTAACTCCAATGTTAAAATGTCATATTATACCTGGAAATGTTATCGTCACTTTGACATCGATAAAAACTCCTCTTCCTCAATATCTAGTAAGCGGACGTCACTTTTACACAATGACAATGAGTCGCAAGTTTGGTTACTTATAATTTCACAGCAATTCATCCATATATTCTGTCGTTAATTTATCTTGCCAAAAAACACTCGAGCTTTTCTTTTATCAGATAAATTTCTCTTTAACTCAAATAAGTTTAGTCAATCACTAAATTTGCTCGAAAAACTGACATTAGATAAAATCGCTCCACCTTCGGTGTCGCGATTTTATCATGTCAGTTTTTCTCGTAAAATTAGTGATTGGCAAAACCGTTTCGTTAGGTTAGGTTGGAAGAGGTGAAATACCTTGGTATTACCCTCGACAGTAAACTAACATGGAACTCTCATCTATACATCAGAGCAAAAAGAGCATATGTGTCTTATGAGCAGTGTCGGAGGACAGTGGGACGCACATGGGGTCTGTCACCCCGTGTGGTCACCTGGATCTACACTGCAATAATAAGACCCATGTTAACGTATGGAGCAATTGTATGGGGACCGAAGGTTCTACAAGCAACGGCCTTCCAAAAATTATATCAAATACAGCGAATGGCTTGTTTAAACATCATAGGAGCCATGAGAACAACACCAGCCGCCGCAATGGAATTAATTACTGGTCTGACCCCTCTGGACCTGCACGTCAAGGAGGTTGCGTTAATGGCCATGGTACGATTGCGCACGGCTGGTCTAAACCCCGAAGTAGGAGTGGGCCAATTGAGGTTAAGCCTATGGCAGGAAGCACTCACTGCGCTACCTCTGCTGCAGGTAGCCAACGATGCAATTGAACCCAGGTTTTTGTTTAACAAACCCTACAAAATTCAAATAAAACAGAACACAGAGCCAGATGCAGCGAATGCAATACGCATATATACAGATGGTTCAAAAATGAAAGAAGGCTCAGGATGTGGAGTTTACTCGAGAGCAGTAAGCCTAAAGATCAAGTGGGGAATGGGAAAAAATACCAGCGTGGTTCAAACAGAACTGGCTGGTATCTCAATTGCCATAAAAGAACTAACCAGAAGAGGAATTTCTGGCAAAAACATAATAATCTCCACTGATAGTAGCCTTGAACAGACAACGTGTTATATCGACGCTAGTACTGGAGTGTCACCAAGATTTAGCTGACGCCTCGGCAGATAACAATATTAACCTGAAAATTCTATGACCCAGTGACACCTACGGCCTAACGAATTCGACAATTGCGGAACTTGCGGAACGTTACACCCATGCTCAATCCCTTAAGAGATGGGATGGAATCAAAGGATGCAGTCTTGCCAGGATCACCCTGGGCGACCCTGGGAAGCTGGCGTCGAAGAAATATTTGGCGATGACCAGAAAAAACCTACGTTTAACAGTAGGATTTCTGACTGGTCACTGTCAACTAAGGAAACACCTCCATCCTATGGGGTTAGTGGACACACCTCTATGCAGGATGTGTGAACAGGAAGATTGTCAGGCATGTCTTATGCGAGTGTCCGGAGTTATCGTCAATAAGAGAGTGTGTGTTCGGTGAGTCTTGGCCTACACCTGCCGATATAAAGGAGATGTCTCCCAGTAACATGTCCACCTTCCTGAGAAGGACAGGATGGACAATGACCTAGGATGACAACTTCTCGGGAGGATGTACAATGGGTCACATGTGGCCTAAGTGCTGTGAGCCTACACACTCACCCTCCCTACTCTACAGATACAGAGAACTGTTTCGTTGCAAAGAAAAATTTATCCGATAAAAAAAGCTCTTGTGTTTTTACTGTTGACAAAAATACACATAGTTTATTAAAATTTTATCTAGAGATGAGTACAACGAATTTTTCCAAATCACGACAAGTCCAAGATAAAATTTGCCGTAGGCCGTAGCTCATGTTATAGTTTATGCTTGTCTTGAAATATGACGTTAAAAAATTGAACAATACAACAAAATATATAAAATACAGTATCTCCAAAACGTATTGGTTTGGGTTTTGTAATATGGTCGATCTTGGGGTAGTATTCGCATTATTGTCAGATCCGTTTTTTTTGAAAAGTTATGAACTTTGTTATTTCAATTGGATCACCTAGTATATGTTTCTGTTTTTTTATTAAATAAAAATACTAAATTCTACGGAACTGGTGCAGATTTATACAAATTATGGCCCAACAACCATCATCTCTGCAGGTATACTTAGTATCAAATAATTTTCCAGCCCATAGGTACATGCATTAAGTTTTTCTGGATACTACTGAATGTGGTATTCATGCATTCAACTAGGATTCCCACTAAACAGGATAAGTAACAAAAACTTTTTCCAGGTGTAACTTTTGCAATATTTGCAAATTTACATTGCGTTAATGTTGTTATAAAGTTTCCAATACAATATTTTCAGTTACAAATAAATAACATCGAAATAGCATAACCAATAATTCATTGAATAAGATTTAAGAGTCAACGTTGCATTAGCGCTCTCACCATTTCCACATTTTATCAAATATCGGCTAATAAAATGTTTATATATTTAAAACGTGCTGATAATTGATAGTAATAAGTGAATATCCGTGAACTTCCACATGTAGATCCAGGAATAAAGTGAAATAATGGAACAAATCTATGAAAACTTGTCTTATTATCGAAAATCCCTTTTTTCTCAGTTAATATTTCATTAAAATTGCTCAAATTTTCAGGACGTATGTGGTTCACGATAGCGCACAAGCTATGCATACTTAAATTTCAATTATTTTTCATATTGATGATAAATGATGATTCATTTCTGTTAATTTTGAAAAAAGTTAGGATTAAACATGCATAGCTTCTGCAACTAGTTGTCAGTAATATACCCTTAAAATTTCATTGAAATATATATTCTAATAACGAAGAAAAATGGTACCAAAGAACCGGTTAAATTCAAATTTTTGAACGACTGATAAAAGCGCCCTCATACAGATTAATTCCTGTACACTCCGCAAATATGAGTATTTCAGCGTGCCGATGTGAGCGAACTCTCAAATTGCCAGAGCTAGCGGACCAGCTGGAAAATAAACTACTATTATAGAGGAATATACTCTAATAATTTATCTGGCGAACCGATCGCTGTTGCGCTTAATGGATGTAAGATTTATTCATATTTTTTGAGTGTAAGATTGCAGTTCTATATTGTTAATAATTGTTTGCCGGCGTATTTAAATAGAGGATTTTTGAATTTGTGGACATTTTTTATATATTATTAAGACATTAGGACAAATATTTGAAACTTGTAAATTATAGTGATTAAGCTTAATAGTTAAGTTAGTGTAAATATTTCTAGGTAAGTACAACCTTTTTAGTGGGTATCTGTGTGTGTGTGTGTGTGTGTGTGAGATTGTGAAATTGACTGCTGATCCTTGCGGTTCCATTAGCCTAACCAATTAGTGGGTATCTATATGTTTAAATAAAAGTCATGATCAAAAGCTAATTATTAAGAAAGCATATATTTCATTTTTTGCGCCTAAATATCTATTTTCGGCCGTATTTTCACCATCCATATGCTATTCCGAATCAAATAACCTCATTCATATTTTTCCGAAACTGCTGAAAAAAAGTTGTACAAAAAAGTGTTAAAACTGGACTATTATAATATTTGAAAATATCAATATTTTGCTATGTTTATTACAGGATTAAAATGGGAAAAGAAAAAACAATTAAATCATCAAGAAAAAAGTGAGTTAATTTTTAAGTTTTTTCAGTTTAAAGATTATTTTATATTGTAGAGCTGCGTTAGTCAGGTGGAATAAAGAACGGAGGCAACCTGACCATAATGAAATTCCCGCTGACACAGGATTTACTGAGCCTGAGGTTACTGAAGGATCTTTTACTGAAATCAGTATTAGCGATGTGCCTGCATCAACATTTACAGGACGGAGAATTGTGAAGTTGGATTATTTTTGGAACCAAATAAAAAATATCAGCCATCATCCTTTCTTCAATTGTAGTATACAGGACTGCGATATCATTCACGAAAGCAGATATGGTTTATTGACAACATTGAAGATCAAATGTCAGTTTGACGTTTAATTAATGTTTAATAAAAAGTAAACACCAAACTGTAATACAGCGGTGATTGGATGAAATTTGACACATAACTTGAAATTAAGTAATTTGATTGGATACTATATCCAGTAAAAAAGTATCAAAGGTAATACCACGATTGCTTCAAATTTTATCGATAATTTTTTCTTTGCCACGAAAACTTGTTTATTTGGCAAAAATATGAAAACAAACCGATTGATAAAATCACAAGTCCTAACGGACTCGTGATTTTATCTGAATTCGATTTGTTTGAATGTTTTTGCCTCAAATAAACAAGTTTGAGTGACGAAAATAAAAAATTATGTGACAAAATTTGAAGCGCGAGTTGTATTTGGGAAGATTATTTTTTTCAACAATTGTGGAGTGGAATTTTGTATTGAATGTTCAATATTCTCTTGGGTGATGGCACTAATCAGTTTGTGTTCATTTTTCAATGAACTTTTAGTTGTCAATATTGACAAATTCAAAGTAAAATTTTGACGTTTCAATGTATACAAGGTATTATCGATGAGGAAACAGAATTATCAAAGGTAATACCACGAGTGCTTCAAATTTTATCGATAATTTTATCTTTTCCACGAAAACTTGTTTATTTGGAAAAAATATGAAAACAAACCGATTGATAAAATCACGAGTCCGTGAGGACGAGGGATTTTATCTAAATTCGGTTTGTTTGAATGTTTTTGCCTGAAATAAACAAATTTGAGTGATGAATTCGGCTCTCTACATAGAAAAAGTTTCAGATTTTATACCTTTTTACTAGACCTATGTTCAAATTATTGTAGTTATCTACAATCATTTTATATTTATATTTTTATACTTATATAAACGACACTCTTACAAACTTGAAAGTTGATAGATCAATAATTATGTACCTACGATAAATAAACTTTCCTTAACTCTATTATTTTTTTAATCATATCTCATATTCCCTAACCTACTACTACTACTAATTATTAATTTTATAAATTCAAAATTGCGTATCACTGTGGAAATCGTGAAGTCCGTGTCGGCAGTCCATACCCCACTACAT
>CAJUYI010008804.1:0-10608 GCA_910591695.1 Galerucella pusilla | reverse complement strand
AAAAAAATCATTGGCGCCCAACAAACAAACAAAACAATACAATAAATAAAAATTTTTAATAATAATAATAATAACACTCAAAATAATAAATTCATATCAATACATTGCTGGATATATAGCAATTTGTGAGTTGAGTTGAGTGGTGACTTGAGGTATTTATTGAGAAAAAATATAGAATGGTCTTGGGAACAGAGACATGAAATTAGTTTTAATAAGTCTAAAAGTAAACCTATATTGCAATATTATAATTTAAAGAAAAATATTGTTTCGAATGTGGATGCACCGAGTGATCACCGACCATTGGAACATTTATTTAAAAAAACCATTGGTAGATTGGCCCTTAAGGTTACAAAGAGTGAGACTTCAAATACAAAAATATGATCTGCAAGTTACGTATAAGGTGGGAAAAAAAAATGTTCTTGTCAGATGCATTGTCTAGAAATTTCAAGCAGATTATTTTGTTGACCAGTTAGAAGACATTGTAGCTCATGTAGGTATGATAATATCCAGTTTACCCATGACAAATATTAAATTAGAGTCATTCATTAAAGAAACTGAACAATGTCCTGAACTATCATTATTAAAGGGTGGACAGATGACATACCTGAAATATTAAAACCTTATAAAAAATATAAAGAAGAATTATTTGTAGTACAAGAACTAGTATTTCGAAATACAGCAGTGGTTGAACAAGTTGCATTAAGAAAAGGAATGTTAGAAAAAATTCATTTTAATCATTTAGAAGTGGAAATGTGCAAAGCGAGAGCTAGAGAAATATTGTTTTGGCCTTTCATGAATAATGATATTGCTAATTTAATTTCTAAATGTGACATTTGTACTAGATTTAGGAAAGCTAATTCTAGAGAAGCTTTCGAGTTGAACGTGGAATGTTTTCTATATTTCAGGAGACTTTTCAGCTGCTCGAATAAAGGCTGTTGAAGCTGAGAACACTTCTGATATAAATTCTGATACAGACCTATTAGGATTAGGACATGGAAAAATTCGTTTAAACCAGAAATATGTAATGGATTCCGACTTGGTGCAAGAAAAAGATGATACTCCATCACCAGAAGTATCTGAACTTGTGACGCCTGGTCTAAAACAAGGAGAGAAAAAAACATCCAGTTAGGTGAAATATTTTTTTTGTAAATGAGGTTGTTATTTATAATTGTAATTTTGTTTTATGCGGTACAAACATCATATGATTTGGAAATTGGTTCAATCTCAGTCTCTGGAAAGTCAGGTGAGGAGCTATCAAACTATTTATGAATAGGTACACGTTGCAGAGTAGGACGTCAAAGATATAACATAACTCTTTGATAATATGTTATGTGTTTCTCAATTGAGGCCAATATTTATAACGAATTTTTTTTTTGATATCAATAATAGAAAAGTTTCCCACACACACAGTTACACGGCCTATTATTGACCACTTTCGCTTCTACGCGCTAAGATAAGATAACAAATCCATTTATTTGGAATCTAATTAGCCACATTAGATCCAAGAGGAGTCTAATATACCCCTCTATGAAAAATGCTTCAATCCTTTTGTAGGTTAGAATATAACAGGTTGTTGTTGTAAGAGCAGTTCTTATTTTGCAAGTTACAATCTAATAAGAAAGGTAAGTGGACCTTGCGGTGGAAATCTCAGTATTTTGACAATCAAGCAAGTTTTTATATTAAATATATATTATTAATTATTTTTATTATTATAATTACTAACCTTACAAAACGATCTATGATATTTTGCAGATATTTTTTCCATGAGGTTCAAATGAATTATAAAAGAACTAATGGTCATGTTACGGTGAAAGTAAATATTGCGACAAATGTACACATTTTCCGCTAAATGTGCACGTTTGCCTCCTCGTTTGGGTAATTCGCATTCAACTAACATTTACAATTTCAAAGAAGGGAAATGTACATTGAATTCACAATGACCATGTCGTTTTGGTAAATGTGAGTAATGTGAGAAAAAGGGGAAGGAAATATAATCATTAGATTCTCTCTTCTCCTTGAAAGATATCCAATACTTTGTAATGAACATCGTTATTCAAGAAGGGGAAGGGAATATTATCATTAAAATCAGCTTTCCGCTTCTTGAGTAACTTGATATGCGCGTTACATAGTATTAAATGCATTCACCCTTCCCATTTTTGAAAAATATCCGCATATCACGTGATTCGAGAAGGGGAACGGCTGATCCAATGATTATATTGCCTTTCTCTTCTTGAATAACCTAGTGTGCATTACTTACATTCATTATTAAAGCAGTGCGATCAACATTTCTTGTTCGAAATCAAACTTAAAAAACAATGAGAGGAAGAAATATATTTACTATAAACATTTTTCACTGCAACATTTTTAATTTATTTGTATTCCAACTTTTCTTGAAACATGAAGGTAAATGTATACATTTACCAAAACGTGAAGGCAAGAGAACACATTTGCCGGGAAATGTACATATTATACATTATATTAGGTTCACATAAATATGTCTAACTTTTTGGGAAATATACACATTTCACGGTAAAAGGGTACATTTTCCAAGAGTGTACATTCACCGTAACAGTTATTTACTGGATAGAAAAAATACATGTTTGCCAGTATTTGACTAGATTCTCAATTTCTGGGGATTCAATACATTTGAGATTTCACATCTCAGTTAGTCATCATAAGCCTGCATATTCATTACAGTGTGATGTCTTTTTCTATTTTTATCCCTTGTAAAGCCTAACCGATAGTAGTCCACAGTTTTAGCTGGTCAATTATTGGGATGTCAATTAGTGGTGACGCAAAATTGGGATTTTCGAAAATTCATTTTTTAGTTTTTTTTTAAATATACTGAGGAAAATATGGTGAAAGTCCATGAAGATATAAGAAATTCTGCTTGTTCTATCAAAGAATATGAGAGAAAACTGAAAGGAATCAGTCCTGAAACAAAAAAATGGGACCCAAAATTATATTGACAACCCAAGAGGAGAATATTATCGAAAAATGGATTATTGTTAATTCCAAAAAATGGATTCCCTTGAACAAAAAATTATTGTTCGAGACGTTTCTGAGATAATGAAGAGTGACCAGTGACCAAATTCTTTTGAAGATAATTGTCCTGGAGACAAATGGTTCCAATCATTTTTTAAACGTCATCCAAATATTAGTCCAAGACATGCAAAGTCTATCAACACTGCACGAGCACTAGTGACTAAAAAAGAATTCCCGCAGAGATTGCACGCCACACTCCCCCAGATTAGGAAGATCCAAATCCGGATGGATGACTGGGCAAGCATTTCATAATCTATGCAACACTTCCCTTCCCTTCCTCAAAGAAAAACATGTTAAACTGCCTATGTTGTACCTGGTTGACGGACATAAATCTCATTTAACGGACAATGTTTCCAAATTTTGTTTTGAAAATGGTATTATTTTGTTCGCCTTATATCCTAATGCTACACACATTTAAAGCCAGCAGATGTAGCTCTTTTTAAGCCACTATAAAAAAAATTGAAAAAATACTGTTTGTAAGTGGAAACGAACCAATAATAATGAAAATATTACTGAGCCTGTATTCAGTTTCCTATTAAAAAAGGCCATGGCAGGCGTATCCAGTGAGACTATTGAAAATGGATTTCATAAATGTGGTTTATACCCCTTCGATGCCAACGCTATTGATTTTGCAAAATGCATGTCACCAGAAAGGTAGATATACTACTGAAGATGTAAATTTTGAGGTAAAACTAGCTGATTTTGAAATTGAGAATTGATTGTATTTAGAATCTACATTTTCACCCGACAGAACAGAATAGTGTAGACAAACGCTAACTGAAAGAAATGGAGAGTGGGACGGCGATGTAGAGACTGAAGAACTTTTTTACGACAAGGAATCAAAGAAGCAAAGGGCATTAGAAATAAAACGAGAAAAAGGAAGAAAAAGAAAAAAACACTAATAATAAAAAACCAAAAAATATAATACAGAGAAAAGTTCAGAAAGGAGAATCAGATAGCGACGAAGAGCTTGATTGACAATGAGAAATAAGTACCCAGTTTGAATTTGTATCAGAGATGAAAATATTTCATACAAGTATTATACTGGCTTATAAATGTAAAGTATAATTGAATTATTATCTCTTGAAAGTTTCATGAATATTCAGTACTACAAATAATTGGTGAACATTATTGAAAAGAATAATAGTAATAATTTATTATTTAAAAATTTTGAATATATTATGCCAAAATATCATTTATTGGTTAATATGTCAGCATGACAGAATCTAATGGGGGACTTCGGTCCAAGTTGCCATCCCAAGAAAATTTCACATTTTCTACCACTGGGGAAAGGAAGTTTATGGACGGGTTTTCCATGTAAAGGTCCGTATTATTGATGAATATTCGTAATTAAGCCTCGACTCGTCGAATTAGATAATTTGATGTAAATATCGATATTTGTAAAAGTCATGCCTGATTGGCTGGAAGTTGTGTTGGAGCACCTGTTTTCACGTCAATAATGTCACCAGTCACCAGAACAATGCGCCATCCATCTTAGATTTTTTGTTTGTGCTTGTATGATTGTGCCAGAGTTTTGAAGTTAGTTTCCTTAGTTTTATCTGTGTCATTTTCTGTGTTCATAGACTATTTAACTGGGATCACCACTTTTTCTGCTGTGAGGTAAGGATTGTAAACACATTTTATGTATTTTGTTTCTTGAAATTTGACGACTTTGCGTCTAGATGATGTTTCTGGTGCCGTATTATCGGATCAACTTCCTTTAAAAAATTACTCTGTTCTAAAATTACAACGCTGGTTAGAATGCAGGGGATTGAAAAAAACTGGATCCAAAGAAGAACTTTTTATAAGGTAGTGTATGAATTGAGCAAATTGTGTAAAATAACACTCCTTCACTTCCTTCAATAACTCTGGTCTCTAGTTCTAAACGATATAAGGATGATGCCTTAATAATACCACTTTGAAGAGATTAAACATATATTACTTCTTGAAGTTCATCAAGTTTATGAAGGACCGAAAGCTCAATGTTTCCCAAACACCAATCAAACAAATATGTTGATTGGTGGTGTTGTAATTCTTATAATCCAATACACATTCAACTCAAAAGTTGATACGAAGGTTACCTTGGGTTTCCTCGAAGAATGCACACACAAACACTTCTATACGCATTTGCTAAACTTGTTTTCACTACATGTGATATAATTAGGCCTTTTTATCAGAAATTACTGTAGGAAAGGAATTCAATTAGAAAAAATATGGAAGAAAGTGTTACGAAGTTTTCACCACCTCGTGGTGTGGAAAAAGGTACCAACAGCGCAAGCACTCACGTGGTGATATCAAGCCGGACAGCGTAGAATTTGAAGACGAATGGCGTGCATGCATATTACAAAAAAAAGTGTCCGAATTCTAACAGGTAGAACATTATATTTCAATGAACCTACAATAGTTTTTCTGTTTTAAGACTCACAAACTACAAACCTCAAGGAATGTATGAGTAATGGTCATACTAAACCCAGTACATGATTGACATTTTTGTATCTTATTAGTTATTTATGAACCATGTTTATTCAATAACTCAGACTCAGACAGACTCTTTATTTTCAAAATAAAAAATTGCATTGAAGTAGGCAGTGAGAGTGAAATATTTATTGGTATAGATGGAGGGAAATGGTACGATACCAAACGCAACATCCACCAAGGGCCTAGCACCAGCCCTGAGCATTGTATTTTTAATAATATCAGTCGGGGCAAGTTACCAAGTTGCGACATTCCTCCATTTTCCGCAGTCAATATCACAACCTCCACACACACATAAATTAATTTATAGCAATTTTGAATATTCACAAAATGAGCTGGATACGCTGCAGGTCCAAACAAATCAATTTATTGAAAACCTAGAAATTTTCATGAAAAAGCAAAGTGCAGGTGAAACTTTATTTTAGGTTCTTGGAACCTATCCACAAGGATCAGAAGGTTGGTTAAAATGTAGATAATTTTTCATCACATCTTAAAATTCAAAGATTGTTACAAATCAGTTGAAATCAGACTCTGCAAAGAAGAACTTTTTATTAAAAAACCTGTGGATGTTTACCGAACCAGTGACAACAGTAGCCATGGCATATGGAAAAAAATGGAGAAGTAGCTAGGAGAAAGTTTTCACATTCACTTCTTAAAAAAATGAAGTAGGTAGTGACTGGAACTGGACTGATGTTTAATCAGAAATATCCATATTTGCTTACTAGATTCCACCTCGAGCTATCCCACAATGTTGAAAAAGGAAAATATGAAAAGTGTATAGAATTTATTTACGTTTCAATACTATAGAAATATTTATAATGGTTTGTTATTATTGATAAATGTTTATCGGTGTAATGTTGAACTTTTAGGGAGCTCTAAAAGTTGAATTATATATTTGTTCAATGAGATTAAAATAATCACCATTGTATGTGTGTATTAATTAGGCGGAAAACATGAATATACTAATTTTTAACATTCACTTTTTTATTGTTGTGTTTTCAAAAATAGAAAATCATTCAATTGGTTGTAACTGTTAGAAAATGAAACACTATGATTGGTATTTCAACACAGACTGACTTTATTATATTACGCTTTTACAAGCAAGTTACAAGTAACAAAAAACACATGTCCCTAAAACTCGAAGGAACCCTTTGCTAAAACTACCTACACGCAGTGGCGTGCCAGCCTTCATATTTTGGGCTGAAATACAACACCAACTCCCTAACAAGTAAAGGCCGATCTAAAATTAATTATGTGAAAAGTAGAATATAGGTTATGGTAATAACCAAGATCAAAGTTTTGTCTGTGAGATGGAGGTGACGAGTTTTGATAAAGTGAGATGGAGAAAAATTAATATTAACGTAGGTAGTGAATGTAGTAATCTTATATAATGGATTTTAGTTACTATTCGTCGCAAACGTCATTTCACCTGAAAATGATACGACGTCATCGGAACGTCACCTCGTAACGTCATATCGACGTATTATTTTGGTCATCTTAATATACAACATATTTGTTCATCCCACCCCCAAGTTACTAGATCTGATTCTGAGGTGTCTATCTCCCCGCCTCTTTTCTTCGGTCATTTTTACTGGTCGAAGCCTCTATTATAGTATCAAACTTTTCTATAAAATGAATAATGAAAATTATCGAGTATTTAATACATACCATAATCAATAATTGTTAATAAATTAATTTTTCATAAAATTTTAATTTACCCGCTACTTTCGACCTTCAAGTTTGCATACGGCACGATCGGCCCCGGCCGCCCGTTCCTCCCCTCGCTCGCCAACGCACGATGGAATCAGGTGTTGTGAGGGTGCCGTGGTGCTGCACGTGAACTCTGTGACAGAATAGAAAGGAAATTTCTTTCTATGCTAGGAACATAAAACAGTCTAACCCACAAAACAGTCCAAACTTTATTCTGTTTTGTGGGTTAGACTGTTTTATGTTCCTAGCATAGAAAGAAATTTCCTTTCTATTCTGTCACAGAGTTCACGTTCTGTGGTGCAGTGTGCAATACATGGAGTGCACAGGTGTAGCAAAGATATTTATTTTGCCGCACGCGACACGTGTACCTTTCTCAGCAGCATACTGTGAACTGTGACCACTGTGAGTTTTTGTTGAAAATTGTGAGCACATATTGTAACTATTGAATATTATAGGGTGAGTAAAAAACACAATCAGGCTACTAAACAAGTTGTCAAGTATATTTTAATAGCTAATTCATATCGTTGTTGGCCGAGTATCGGTTTGTTCTATATATCCCAAAACTTTAAAACAAAGATGTGGACCTTACACATCAATATCTCCTCAACAAAGAACCAGCACCAGAATGTATACATTGCCATGTTACTCTTTCTACAAAACATATCATCTTAGAGTGTCCCGAATTTTCCAGATATAGAAGACAGAACAATTTAAGTGCGGTGTTCAAGGATGTGCTCACCAAAGACACAAGTGCTTTAATTGAATATTTCAAAGACATTAATTCGTATAACAAATTTTAAAAATTATCTATAACACATACTACTTGTGTAAGTCCTCCTGCTAATAACTGTTAGTAGTTGATGCGGCTATGTTTGTATTAAAATGAAAAATAAAAAAAAAGATGTGGACGTTTAAAGTTCAAAACCTGTGTATTTTTGTAATGAATAAGAAATTCAACTTGATTTTGCTTTCAGACGATAAACATAGATTAGAAAATAACTTCAAAATAACCTTAATTTTTCTAAATGGCTAATATTGAAAAAGTAGTTTATATCTATCAGAATATCGTAATAAAATGGAAGATTTGAATGTTCTATGTTCAAATATGTTGCAGGAATGTCATTTTTTATAAAGTTAAAGATAACACAAAACAATATTCAGGCGCTACGAATGGTTTATATAATATAATCTTTTTTTCAAGAATTTGTATTCTAATAGATTATAAAATATGTATTACATATATATATATACTTGACGTCATCGAATTTTATAGATGTATGCTGTAATAGAATTTTCCCCACAGCAAGGAGGAGGCCTAAGCCTTGTATCTAAAAAGTGGTTAACTCCTAGAAAAAAGGAGGTGTTCTGGCCACCTTATAAAGAACAGGCCCAATTCACCAGGTCTTTGAAGAGATCTGAGGAGATTAACTGTGAAACCTGGAGATTGTATAATGTTCATAGGATATTTTTTGAGTCAGGTTTGTGTTTTGAAATATAACTATCTTCATTTTAGCAATATTCCGTACATGTTAGTCAATTGAAAGTTATTACTTTGTTACATACATCTGATTTAAATAAATTTAATTATGCTTACTGAATCATATTTAAGCATACCTACCATTTTTAATATTAAGTACAAAAAATATGTGATGATGAATTTTGAAAATTAAAAGGACGATGTAACTTAAAACATGCACTGTAGGTATTTAATTTTTCTAGATGACTATGATGAGGCAATCTTGAAGCTGAAAAAGGCAGAGGAAACTTCTGACCTAGCAACGACAGAGGATGATGAGGCACCACTGAGGAGGAAAAGAAGTGCACCATCAAGATTTTTAGAATCTAGCGAGGAAGAAGAGGAAACATCCTACATCAGACCGCCACCGGTCAAATGAAGTTTATTTAAAGGTTAGTTTCCTCATTCTATTTTGCCTAGGTGACAAAGTATGTTATAATTTTTGTCTAGATTGAGTTGTTTTTGAATTGGAAATTTTAATTTTGAGTGAAACTTTCAAGTATATCATATTGTTTTTTAGGAGAAAATCATTCTTCATGTAATGTTCATAGTAGTCCACTAGTTACTCATAGTAGTCCTCTAGTTACAGTTGCATCAAAAGGTAATGAATTTGTTCAATATCCTTACTAATAAATCCTAAAAATATAAAATTTGTTTAGAAGTTACGGCACGCATTGAAAACTTAACAACACCAAGTTCATCAAAAAAAGTGTGACCCATCATATGGAAATTCAGGAAACTAGCTATAATAACTGAGCATGTTTTCAAGGTAATGCAAAACTGAATTGAAATCAAATAGTTATACTTATTAGGCAATCAGGTACTTACCTATTCAATTTTTTAAATATATTTTGTTTCATTTATTTGAAACTAATAATGTTTTTTGTCAGCAGTACCTAGCTAAAATAAATATTTTGGTTCTTTTTTCTCTTATTTTTTGGGAATCGAACCACAATAATGCTTTTTTAGATTTTTTATTTCGACGTCTCGGTAGCGTTCCGGAATAAAAAACATATAAAAGCATTATTGTGGTTCGATTCCCAAAAAATAAGAGAAAAAAGAATAAATAATATGCTAAAAGGAACACACAGAAAACATTTTTGTATTGAACTTTCTACATCTGCAACTTGCAGGTTAAATTCTTGAATTGTTGATGCATATTTTTATAATTTTAGGTTGGTTTTTTCAAAAAGAGGTACTCACTCTTCTAACGAATATAAGGGAACAGAATAATCAGATTTTCAATTTATTAATGCAGAAAACTTATACATCTACAAAATTACCAGAGGATTTTGCCGTTCAGTTTCCAATCCAGTCTTTGGATCAGTTAAATACCTTAGAAGAATTTCTGAAAAAGGCTGAAAATCTCAACTCTTTGGTAAATTATTCAGTTTCTAATATTTATTTATGTATTTATTGTTTTTTATTTTTTAGGCATTGTATTTGTCAGGTTTTGGCGGAAAAGATATTATAAACTCTACCAATAGGATACTAAAAACTATATTGGCTGACGCACTGGCAAAGGAATTTAGTTTTTATGGAAAGAGGCAAAAAAACACAAGTTTGCGGAGCTTAATTTGAAGTCTGCTATCATAAGTAAGTATTGCAATTGTTTGGATTTATATGTAATTAATTCTACAACTGGAAATAAGTACTGTTGGAAACGTCGATCTACCAAAGGACTATTGTACTATTTAATTTCAATATAAGCATTTATTTTATGTGACCATACTATTATGAAAAATGCTAATAACTTTGCTTTGGTATAATTATATTCAATTACATGTTATGTAACTGAAAATATACTTTTAGGGACTATAAAAAGAAACAATGAAAATACCCTAGATTCAAATGTTGAAGAT
>CAJUYI010008803.1:0-10609 GCA_910591695.1 Galerucella pusilla | reverse complement strand
AGCACCTGCGTCAAGACGTAGTTCACCTCTCCAAAATTTCCGGTCCACCCAATTTCTCCTGCTCCCAATCGCTCCTTTTAGCGCGCCCTCATACTCATCCCACCTTCTCTCCATTTCCTCATCCATCCATTCCTGTACTTCATCTCTGCTCGCACCCCTCCAGCGTTTCTGTCTGGTTCTAGCCATTAAGTCCAATGGATAGGACCGTGACAGCACTGCTGCTGCCAGTCCACCCACTGTCCTGTACGCCTGCACCACTCTCAGAAGTATTCCTCTCTGCACCCGCAGGAGTGGTCTAACCCTCGCCTTCACCCCTAGAAAACAATGTAGGTAGAAATTTGCTAAATGTAAAAACAAAAATAACGCCATTAAGAAAATCTGGGATATACAAACTTAAATGTCCGGATTGTAATGCTGTCTATCTTGGTCAAACCAGTCGTAATTTTGAAATTAGGTACAATGAACACTTACGAGCATACAGATTAAAACAACCAGATAAATCACATTATGCAAAACACCTACTTGACACTAAACATTCAGTAACACCTAACACAGAACCAGAAATACTACATGTTTGTGATAAGAAGCAAGAACTGGACTTCCTTGAAGAATTAGAAATTAGAAGACACTTAACAGACCCACAATATGAAGTCCTCAATGAACAGCTGAATCTAGGAAGTTCTCCATTATTAAACTGTCTTCTTAAGTAATAATTGTAAAGATCAGCAGATATAGTTTTCCTGGTTTCCTATATCATTGCACAGTTATACTGATCTTAAATGGGACAAAGATATCCAGAATATCCCCATAGGGCTAATAATATCAAAGCTACTATTTGTAAAATCTCCTTCTTTTTTCTATTCATATATATTAAGTCAATCACTAGGTAGGCACTATTTGGACTAGCCAAATATATATCAAATATACATCATGTCAAAAGTAACTTCTGTCATTCTGACGATGATATATTTATCGGAACAATTGTCAATAATTTACTTGCAATTTACACATTTTTTCAAATATATTGTGGAGTCATTTAGAAACAGTTAGTTTCATTTAAAACCATATAAAGACCCACTCCAATTCAAATCTATTCTAATTCGAGCACATAGAGTGGATTAAGTTTAAGAATAAGGATAAGTTTAAAAAAATCTCATTCTTATGGTGATAGTTATTGCCCAATCAGAGTTTGGTGAATAAGGAGTGTAAATCAAATTATTTAGTCTGATTTTTCATTATGTGAACTGGTACGAGAAGTTTTTTTAAATTTAAATCACCACTTAATTGTTCAAAAATCCATTAAACCAGTTTTTCTAAGATTTTTCATTTTGTAAACTTCCTCTTTCTGAGCTGATTCCAAAAATATATCACAAATAGATTAAAATCGATACATGGTATTCAAAACAGCATACAAGTAAGAAACTTAAATTGATGATAACGTTTGGTGTTGACGATAGGATGCGGGAGCTTTTTGTTTCTTCCTGACCCAAAATTAAATATTAATACTTGTAAAATGTGGATATGTATAATTTATTATGCAAACAATAAAAATTTAAAATGTTTCACAGCAGACTACGTTCAAATTATTTAAAACGCTTGTATTTCTATTAATATATGCATTCAGGAAAACCAACGAACTATTTTAATAAAGTTTGTTGGATATTTCGTGTTTGAATAAAATTCAGAATAACTCAAATATGAAGTAGTTCACTACAAAAAAGTATGTTACAGCATTCTGTTGAAACGATTATATTAAAAAAAAGTTTTTCAACTTAATTTTATTTTGTTTGGGCTACATTTGTTTTATTTATTTTGTGATAAAATTGGAAACGTGGACTAAATCATGTTTACACTTTGTTTGTAATAATAATTGAAGCAAATTGCTGCCAGGGAACATTTTTCCAAATTCATGTTGTAATAACTTTGTCGTTAATAAAAAATTTTTCATAAAATTTTGGTAGTTCACATCTGTGATGATTCTAAATCTAGTGGTATAGTCATATTTGAGAGAAAAAATTGCCTAATGTACTTTTGTTTTTTTTGGCAAAGAAAAATTAACATAGAGGGCCTTGAAAATAGTAATTAAGCTATGAAAATGTGTGCCAAAATACTGTTTTGGTACTGAATCTAACAAAAAAAAATTGAAAAATGGGTCACACTGTACATATATTTGAGGCTAGAATGTGCGGTTGTTATTCTGGCTTTCAATAAAGATCAGTTTTTTACTACTACAAAATTTATTGGAAATATAACATTTTCAAGGTGAAGCAATAACTTTTTTGATTTACAACCAGTATTCCAACAATTACATTTATTGTCGGTAAACACAATATATCAAACTAAGTTGAAAAGAACAATCAAAACTTTCAGCTAGAAAATCTCATTCCTTACGTTTCTTTATTAGATAAAAATGTCCTACGTGAAATTACCACGGAAGATATCAAAGGCGTAGGTACACAATATTCACCCAATAATTTCAAATGTTGAACAAAAGTCAACTGCAACCAACAGGTCCACAGTAAGGAGCTATAACCTCTCGATGTGGATCACTTTGATCTTACTCCTTTCTGACAATTGGATGCGGCGGATTTAAGTCATTGATTTTTTTCAGAACCACCTCTTGAGAACTTTGTGTTTCTAGTATGCATGTCAAATTCTTATCGTTGCTGAACTTCAAGGGTTAACAAGTAAAATTGTTGATCTTTTCCAATTTTTCTTTGTAATTTCCCCTATACATGTACACCAAAAGGCAGTCTTCCAAAAATAAAATGGTTATAAACTGTCTTCAGCCAAATTTTTGATCAAAATTAACATCAAGTCCTTATACAGGGTGGTCCTTAAGAAATTGTACATAGAACTACAGTACAATCTATTTCAAAATATTGCGATTCAAACCAACAAGCCTCAATAAAATGATACCGGGTGTTGGACATAAAGTTTTAATTTTCGTTTTTCACAATAGCTTTAACACTTTTTGACGTATATGCACAAAAATTCGAGGTTGGGAGTTTTTTGATATGAGAAATCATAATTTAGTATCTATTTCGATGTATTTTGTAGAGGGCGCTACATAGACCACGTATGCGGCATAAATGTGCGCATAACTTCAATGCCTTTTACATTAGCACTACTTTTAGAGAAAATTATGAGAGCCACATCATTACAACAAATAAAAGGTATACTTGTTAGTATCCCCAAATCTTAACGGTTTTAGAGATAATCACATTTTTGTGATTAACTGCATGATTATTATTCAATGAAATTACGTTCGAAAATGTAGTTGTGGGTACGATATTTATTATTTTCAAATATTAAATGTACCATACATATTTTTCATGTTAACTGCTACTATACCCTAATATTAATTGTTCATCTTAAAACTAAAAAAATAATTATCGTACGCACTACATTTGTCGCACGTAATTTCAATGAATAATAATCATACAGTTAATCACTAAAATGTGATTATCTCTAGAACCGTTAAGACTTGGAGATACTAACAAGTATACCTTTTAGTTGTTGTAATGATGTGGCTACAATTATTTTTTACAAAAGTTGCGCTAATGTGGAAGGCAAAAAAGTTTTGCGTACATTTATGTCGCATACGTGGCCTATATGGCGCCCTCTACAAAATCCATCAAAATAGGTGCAAAATTATAATTTTTCATATCAAAAAACCTCCAACCTCAAATTTTTGTACATGTACGTCAAAAAGCGTTAAAGTTATTGTTAAAAAACGAAAATTTAAATTTCATGTTCAACACCCTGTATCTGTCTTAATATTAACATTTTATTAAGGCTTGTTGGTTAGAATCGGTTAGAATATTTTGAAGTGAAAATTGTACTGTACTTCTATGTACAATTACTTACGGACCACCCTGTATACCGAAAGATTGAACGCCCCTGTAATTCCATGATTTCTCTGGTAGTTCTAAAAACTTTTTCAAAAGGAATAAAGAATCACTGAAGTTTAATGTTTCTCATATCAATAAGAAAATTAACGTTCCTCACTCGTAACATTTATGAACATGAACAAGTCACATAAGTATCTAGTAATACTCAAAAAGCTGTTCATTTCATTTCAACATACCCGACAGGTTAACCAGATACAAATCCATTAAATGAAATCTACAACAAACATTGTTTTGGTGAATACCTCAAACCGCTGCTTATATGAAACCCATATTCGTAAGGATTTTCCGTCTATTAACAGTTACGGTTTCATAACAAATTACTCGACATTAAAACCCATCATCATGGAATGAAATAGTGTAAATCTCGACGTGAAATTTTTCATCGAAGCGGAAAATTTGCTTCAAATGGAAAGCATACATTCAGTTAGACGGAGATAGAGGTAGCAACGAACCACACTCATACACATTATCCCCGACCCCAGAGTTAATTTTCCGCCGGCATGTAACGTCATCCTGGGAAAAGTTAATGAGTTGCATTCCAGTGTTGTTGTTTTTTTCTCGTCGATTAAACAGGGGGAATCGGTATGAGTCTGCAGATATTAAAAGAATCGATGGAACGAATTGAACAGTATTGGTGGAGATAAAGGAATATTCTGAGGAACAGACAATGGGACGTAAAGATAACCAATTGGATCATATTATTGATGTAAAACATCTATTGGCGCTCCTCGACAGTAAAATCGGCAAACGGCTGTGATTTATTCATTCATTCATATGTTTGGGTTGTGGGTCCATTAGAGATTGGACCCCGTGAGCTGTAAACTCAAAGTTTTAATGCCCGAGAAACATGACATATGTTTGGGTTGTGTCCAACAGCCCAAGCACTTGGACTAAATCTTTGAACTATTACCCATGTTATCTACCTTCTTCCATTCCAGAAGCTTCTATATAGACCACCAGTTTATCTCAAGATCTTCAGCAGTTGTGATGGTTGTGTTATTTTCACCCCAAAGTGCTTCCATCTATGTTCTTGTAAGTTCTCGCAGAAGCAGAGTATGTGAGTAGGTGTTTTATCGTAGGGTTTTTCCTATGCAGATGCTGCCTCAGGGTCGGTAACCAGGTCGGTAACTCTCTTCAAATTTCTGTTACCCAGTTTCAACAGCCTGGACGGGAGTTCCTTGTCTACCTCATTCAGTAAACTCTTAGTATGGAGGTGTCCTTGTGTCAGCCTCCATTCTAAGCTTAACTTAACTTACATTGAGCAGACTTCAGCAATTTTAAATTGGCTTGGACATGTACAGGGTTATTCATTATAAATTACCCACCCTCTATCATCGTTATTATTACTTCAAAAAAAAGCTGAATTTTCTTAATATTCTATCAAAAGTTCAGTAGCGTGCAAATTTAAGTGGATATAAAAAGTAATAGTTCTTTTTCAAATGGGACACCCTGTATATTCTCACTTTTTGGAATGGAATTTTTTTTCTGATTCCAAAAATATATTATGTCACCTTGTACCGTTTTTGAGTCATGAAATGTTAAGTTTTAGTAATTACTGTAAATATGAAAAAGATAATTTATCAAAGTAAGCTATAAAAATGGTTTACAGAGAGGTGGATAATTTTATTAATAATATACAAGCGATTAAAGCAAGGATTCAACTTGAAATTGACAAACTAAATGAAAATAATAAAGTCATCTCAATGTTATTATAAATAATATAAGAAGGTGTTATCAATTATGCATTTACAATAATGTCAATAGGGAACGAAGAACTAACATTTTCTAACTGTGAAAAAAATTTAGGCATTTATTTAGATGACTCCTTAACTTTTTCGTATCACATCTAACGATAGTTAGAAAAGTATTTTCAAACTTGAAGCTCGTGTATTCAAATCGGCAACTCCTCAATCAATCCTCCAAAGCAATTATGTGTGAAAGTCTAGTATTATCTCAATTAAATTATGGTGATATTATATATGGCCCGGCGCTATCACAATTCGATAGAAATAGGCTCCAGCGAATTCAGAACTCATGTGTTCGGCTAATTTGCGGTATAAGACGACGCAACCCAGTGTCCCTTCACCTAAAGAAATTGGGATGGATGAACCAGAATAATAAAAGACTGCTACATGCTGCTGTAACCTATCATAAGATCATGCTAACGAAAATGCCATCCTACCTCTATGAGAAAATTAAGAGAAGATCCGAAGCACACAACATCAATGTTCGTTTTAAAGAAACCATCACTATTCCTCCTCACAGAACATCGTTTTTTCGACCAACCTTCTCATATCAGATTGCAAAAATCTACAATATGCTGCCTAGAAACGTAAAAACACTACCCGTTTCTAAATTCAAAAAACAAATTAGAGAGATTATATCCAGTGGATCATTCGAACATCTCAAATTTTAATTTGAGTTACATGTTGGATTCATAACAACATACCTATCCGTTGTTAATACTATTATCACACACCTGGCATAATGTATACTTTTTTTAGGCCGCGTGGAAGAGCGCGTCTCCTTTTGCTCGTTGGTAGTACTATACTTTTTATTTTATTTTTCTTTTCTCGTTATCCTGTATTATTATGAGCAATAAAGTCATTATTATTATTATTAATAATAATGGTGGACATCTCGAATATCTTTTATAAGTTATTATTTATAAATTCTCTTGAATAAATCACTGTTTCCTGTTTTGTATATAGGTATATATTTTAACTCTTTCTTTCTTACTGAGAACCATTTCAATTACTTCATATGAAAAATGTCAATTATCAAACATATTATCCGGAATTTCCATGGCTTACTTTAATAAATTATCTTTTTCATATTTTTACAGTAATTACTAAAACTAAGATTTACAACATTCCATAACTCAAAAACGGTAGGAGGTAGGGGTAACATATTATATATTTTCAAAATAAAAAAAAATCCATTCCAAAAATGTGAAAATTTAAAAAAGAACTATTATTTTCTTATCCCCTTGAATTTGCACGCTACTGATTTTTTGATAAAATATTAAGAAAATTCAGCTGTAACCCTTTTTTTCCAAAAGTAATAATAACGATGATAGTGGGTGGGTAATTAATAATGAATAACCCTGTACCTTACTAAAATAGTTATTTGTTTAACTAGGCAGCAAAGTAGTAGATTGACTGCCGAGGCTGAATTCAGGAATTCAGCTAAGACAGTCAAGCTACTTTGCTGCCGAGTTGAACATATAATTTTTTCTCCGATTGTTCATAATGATATAGGAGGATATTGTATTTGCATAATAATTATAGTTTGACAATTCATGAAAGATCTGACAGTTGTGCGAAAAAATATCGGTATATTT
Organism: Galerucella pusilla; assembly: GCA_910591695.1. Taxonomy (NCBI): domain Eukaryota; kingdom Metazoa; phylum Arthropoda; class Insecta; order Coleoptera; family Chrysomelidae; genus Galerucella; species Galerucella pusilla. Next base: position 3,352 of record CAJUYI010008803.1, on the reverse strand, counting down.
AAATTATTATATAATGGACAGTGATAGCGACCTGGAAGTACTGACTTCTTTAGAAATGAGGAAGGTGGCAAAAAATATAGAGTTGAATTTGTTGCCGGCTAAGTCTCGGAGAGATATGAAGGAAATTATAAACGATTTATGGATTATTGCATGGAGAAAAATGCGAAGACTTTTCCGGAGAATGTATTACTTGCTTATTTTGCTGGATTATCTCAAACAATGAAGAGTTCTACCCTTTGGTCTGTATATTCCATGTTGAAGGCAACTATGAATTTTAAAAATGGCCTAGATATAGGAAGATACTTGAAGTTACGGGCATATTTAAAACGGTCATCTGAAGGCTACAAGGCAAAGAATTCCCAAGTTTTCGAAAAACAAGATATTATAAACTTTATACTGGATGCACCAGATGATGAATATTTATTAGCAAAAGTAAGTTTTGAATAAGATATCTATACCATGGAGAGAAAATATTTATAATCCATTCTTTTAGGTTGTATTGATTTTTGGAATTGCGGGTGCATGTCGCTGCGACGAACTTTTGAATTTAAAGTTAGAAAATATTGAAGGTACCTATGAACAATAAACTATTGGTATCCCTATTAAACACAAAGACGAAGAATTCGGGATCTTTCGTAATAATGGAATATTTGGATGCTGTTAGAAGATATATAGCTCTTCGGCCTACTGAATTGAAAGACACAAGATTTTTTTTCACATACGTAAAAGGTAAATCCATAAACCAATTTGTTGGAATCCATAAATTTGGTAAAATACCTTAAGATATAGCTGTCTATTTAAATTGCCGAATGCTAAGGAATATACGGGACACTGCCTCCGCAGAAGTTCTGCCAGTTTACTTGTGAATGCAGGAGGTGACATAACAATGTTGAAACGACATGGTGGGTGGAAATCCTCAACTATAGCAGAAGGGTACATTGAAGATTCAATGGCAAGTAAAACCAGCATTTGTGGAAAAGTTTTGACAAATATAGGAACTACCTATGAGACGAATCAAACTGGTAATATAATTAATGTAGAGAGAACGGTATTTGAGGAAAGAAGAGGTGGCCTATTCGTTCAAAATTGTAGTAATTTTACCATCAATGTTAACAACTAAACATTTGTTTTTAAATCCGTCTTAAAAGTGTTATGTAATAGTTGCTAATAAATGTTTACGTCAAATGTTTTATTCAAATTGAGTATAATCACTTTGCTGTCTAGGCAGGAAAAGTAATACTTTGCTGATTGATATGTGTCAGCAAAATTAATATTTGCTGCCAATCGGAGAAAAACTATTTTTCATTATATATCTCCAGAATGGAGTTATGAATGGTGCTGCTACAAGTTTTAATGTGTGTGTATGGGTTTCATCTCTTCCTTCAATTGTTTGACTTACTTCTTCTTAATTATTTGTGAAAAAGTTTCGTCAGTGTGTATGAGTTGAAAAAACAAAACTGGAAATATACAAGACAAAACCGCTGACTAAACCAAAATCAGAAAATCTTTTGTTGGCACCGGCTGCAAATTGTCGAATTAATTTCCAAGCAGTCTGGTCGCTCAAGATCACTCACCGTATGCTAGAGCCGGTCGATCGCTTTCGGTAACCGTGACAAATTTCACAAAAGATTAAATTATCTCGTTTCTTTTGTGTTATATAACAGCGAACTCTCAAAAATAACACTGCTTGCTTTATTCAATTTCATCAATTACTATCAACATGGTTGGATGTATTAATAGAGCCAATGGATCCAATGATGATAGATCATGTTTAAAATAATAATATTTATATGTACGCCAATGTTTCTCAATACTTTCATAGTGTATAAAAGACAATCGATTAGTCTTGGACGGCTGCTAGTTTTATTAATTCAAAAAAAAAACGTCGAGTGAGTGATTGAGTTTAGTTATTCTTCTGTTAAGACAGAACCGTAAGAATTTTACCTGCAATTGAAGATAAAGTTACCGATCATATAAGTAACACTATGAAAATGACTATGTTATACTTAAATATTGAAATGAAACAATTTAATTCGTTAAAGTTTACATTATATTTGAACCTATATATGTTCAGCTTAAAGTTGTCACTCGTTTGAGAAAGCTACTCTGTTAGCGAAAAGCGTCACAGCTTTAAGTTGAACATAGGTTCAAATATAATGTAGATTTTAACAAATTAAATTGTTTTATTTCATCCTTCAGCATGGATCTTCATCAAGTAAAAGCCTCATCAATTCAATTCTCGAATAATCTTATTAATATCTTCTGTGAGGTATAATTTCCAAGACTCTACGAATTAACACAATCATATTCGGTCTGCACAGAAACAAAGAAAGAAAACTATCAAATTGAAGTGAGGTCTTCAGAAACTTTTACTCTTTCTGTTCTCAGCTGAATTTGTGAGGAGAAGCTTAAGTATTTTTATAAAAAAACTCTTCCAATAATATCTAAAGGTACAAACAGCAGCTGATAGAAGTGAATCTTTTTTTTTTGGATTCTAGAAAGTCAATATGGAGCTCATTGTTGTGTTATCTGTGGTGGCGATTATAGTGTCAGAAACTTGGGAAATTTGGAAGAAGATACCCTACTTTCTCTCTTCAATGTAAAAATGCTTTTGAGGTTTTTTCTTCTGTCGCGAGCTTTTGTATTGTATTGTAAGTTTTAAGATTGACACACTGTAGAATTGAGTAATTTGTGAAACTACTGAGCTGAAACAGCAAATGCCTTATTATTTTTCTGTAACCGTGACGTAAATAAAGGAGCATGAATACCTCAAATAAAAAAAATTACCCGTATAAAAGAAACTGTCAGTTGGCCTTATTTCGTACAAAAAAATACTTTAAAACGAACATTTCTAATTATTATTTCAAAAAATCCATAGCTTTTCACTTACTTCACAACAAAAAATGAAGGATATTCGCCTGCATAACTTCTGCAATTAAGTTTATGCGAATTTGATTGATAGTAGAGTATAGTGTACCTAACTATTAGTTTTTGTAAATTAATGAAGTAGTTTGCTTTATTTTTAAAACGATGTGGATTCATAGCCATTACCGTGAGAATGTATCGTAGATAAAGAAGATAGACAAAGACGCAAGAATCAATTTCATTATTATTAAGTGTTTACTGCAAATGTTTTTAAGTACTAACGAGATTATTTTTATTGGAAACCCGTCAAACAACTTAAGCATGAGAACTTTGTTGTTTTTATTATGTTTTCATTATTACCATTTTTATTTTATTGATAGTATTCCAAGATAAAACACAACTTAATATTCAGAGTAAGCAATTAAAACTGCTATTTAAAGCATCCTTCACCAATAATTACAATATTTAATTAAAAATAATTATTTAC